>OZ018323.1:40399837-40699837 GCA_963969495.1 Ceratothoa steindachneri | reverse complement strand
TCAAATGATTAGATGCCCTTTCTTGACCTTTTAATCAACCGAGATAATGACCAACGAAAAATTCAAACAACCATTTACCGAAAAAAAAACATCCACAGGGCTAGGTTTAAACTACTTTAGTTTGTGTGATTTCGGATATAAAATATCCACAGTTAAAACTTTAATACATAGAAGTTTCTCGCTATCATCCACTTACCAATCAATCCATAATGAATTTATTTTTCTTAGGAAGTATTTTATAAATAATTTATTTCCTTCTGACCTATATGATAGAGTTTTAAAAGAGCTATTTGATAATCTCATTTCCCCCCTTAAACCCTGCATAGAAGTTCCTAAAATGTCCATATATTTACTAATTTCAGAGATGGGTTTTTTAAATGATACTTTTTAAAGAAAAATCCTATTTATTTTTAGAAGATATTTTCCCCAATCAACCCCAAAATAGTTTTTATAAACAAAATATCGATAGGAAGTTTCTTTAACAGTAAAGATCCTAGCTCTTTGGAGTTCCGCAGTGATAATGTCTATTTATTTAAATGTCCCAGTTGTACTGGAGCCTCTTACATTGGTAGCACTGTTAGGTCTCTTGGAGCTAGGTTTTCTGCTCATATGGGGATTAGTTGGCACACAAACAAAATATTAAATAGAAAGGAAAAGTCATCTATTAGGGAACACACCCTAAGCTGTAAAACTAACATTTCTATTGAGAATTTTAAAGTATTAGCCTTTAACAACAACAAACATTGCCTAAGAACCCTCAATCTCTATATATAAAACACTACAAACCTACACTCAATGAAGATTTAAGTGCAATATCATTATTAATTAACTAATTTTAACTACAGTTTGTTAGTTGGTTTGCCTTTTAATAAACCAAGCGTCAATGTAACCTATAAATACTAGCCCCTTGTTAAACCCACCATTCACTCTCTAGGATGGATCCGCTTTAGTAAGTACCCAAATTTTCCGTTTTTATATTAAATGTTTTTTAACTTTCACAGTCTTTACGAAATTAAAAACAAAGTTTAAATTTATTATCTTTAAATAATGCCTAGTCAATTTCTCTTATAGTTTGTAATTAATTTCTGCAATAATCCTTAAATTTATTAACTAATTTTTGAGTCAGTCTTAAAGCAAATTTAACTGTTGCCAAGTCATATTTAATTTAACTTGTAGTACTTTCTACGGATATTTTGTAATTGGTCACCTTTAAAATAATGTCTTGTTGGCCTTTTCAAGTTTTCTTCATATGTATTAACTTTGTAAACTCATTCTAGCCAGAAGATGAAAACTTGTAGTTTTCGAAACGTAGTGAAAAATTAAAAGATGCTACATCCGTTTCTCGTGGCTCTGGGATTTATCCCCAATATTATATATATATATATATATATATATATATATATATATATATATATATATATATATATAAATATATATATATATATATATATATATATATATATATATATATATATATATATATATATAAATATATATATATATATATATATATAAATATATATATATATATAAATATATATATATATATGTAAATATATATATATATATATATATATATATATATATATATATATATATATATATATATATATATATATATATATATATATATATATATAATATATATATATATATATATATATATATATATATATATATATATATATATATATATATAAATATATATATATATATATATATATATATATATATATATATATATATATATATATATATATATATATATATATATATATATATATATAAATATATATATATATATATATATATATATATATATATATATATATATATATATATATATATATATATATATATATATATATATATATATATATATATATATATATATATATATATATATATATATATATATGCAGATAGACCCACAAAGGAAAAGTGAAAAACGATTCCGAGCGCTTTCGTCTTTTTTCTTAAAGACCCTTTTAAGGAATGAACATGAGACTGGACATACATTGCCTTAAATAGTGGAAGGGGGTATTAGACTACCCACATCTGAGCCTTAATTAGGGGGTGCAAAATCCTGAAACAACTTTATTTGAGGTATTATGTATGTAGTGATAATGGGGTCTAGCGTGAACAAACCAGGACTAAGATTGAAATTTGGGAACGCGTTAATGGAGATACATTCTAATATATTTCTCGAAATATAATTACTGCATTTTATGACTGGTTTGGCACTGTTCCACTTAATGCTATGGTTAAGATTGTACATATGTAGAAGAGGCGCTTATTGTTCACTGTGACTACGTACATTGGCTTAAAGTTGCTTAACCCGGACATCTATTTCTTTCCCGGTTTGTCCATAATAACATTTTTGGCAGTTGTTGCAGCCTTTCGAATAAACAATGCCAGGTGGAGGTTGTGAATTTTTGACAAGGATACGATAAATTGTACTCTCGTACTTAAAAATAACATTTATGTTCAGAGGCCTAAGTGACGAGGTCATTTAATTACCTCTTGTACTTAGGCCTCTCATTTCTTAACTATTTCTTTCATTTCTGTTTAAACCTATTGCACAAACACTTATTTTACCGTGAATCCCACATTAAGATATAATCGTGATCATGACAATGATAAGAAAAATGTTTATACAAATAAAACAGACATATGCTCAGTGAAATCGATAGATGACATTAAATCCGCACCGTATCACCAAATTAAGGTTATATTTTCAGGTAATGTAAATGAACGATCCTGAATGTGTTATCTGTCACTGGGACTATCACATATCGGTCTTTAACTCTACGGAACACCGCCAAAGCCTCTCCTATTAGAAGTTGCGTCGATTGTGTTATTGCTCATTCCCCTATCGTTATTCATGTTATACAATTCTGTCTACACATTCTTGATTATACATCTATCTTTTCCCGTAAAAAGTGGCTTCTTTTTCCACAGCAGCAAATATTATTCAAGTTGTTTTAACCAATGCAAAGATTGGAATTCTCTTCCGCCGCTTTGGAACTAATTTTTGGCATTTCTCAGATGTCGTGGCCGAGGTTGTTGTCAAATGTTTCGTTGTTTCTGGATAGGTACTGTGACAACTGGTGGTTGTAATGAATGAACGAAACATCGAGTAAGGCGTGTTTCGTACAAAATGGCTGATTTAAGATGTATAGAAATTGTTAAAATGTCTCTTCTGCATAATATAACGAAGGTAAGAAACACTTTAGCGGGCTTTTAAGTTTAATATATGCATATAAACACATGTTTTAGGGTATTTGGGTATGTAAGAATGTTCCCTGGGTACATGTTTTATGGGCCCATTGGTTAGGGGGGAAGAGTAGGTGTACATGGATGGGCCTCCCCCCCCCTCCCCCTCGCCTAAAGGGACGGAAGTGACCTGACCAGGGTGTGATGTGTAAGAAGCTTGTCCCTCGTGTGTATAGGAATAAAAAGGTTGGATAGCAAGCAAGCAGTTTAATAAATATACAGACAACATAATTTCATTTATTTAATATTTTTATCATTAAATAGTATTATTTAAGGAGGCGCAAAACAAACGGAACTTGTCTAAAAAAAGTTTAAAAAATAAAGAAAACTAGGTTAAAATTACATACGACAAGTTAAAAGAAGAGAACTATGCTTCTTCCTGGTAGGTTAGGGATGAAAACCAACAAAATAAAATGGATGACTGAAAAATGCAATGCCAACGGTAGATAGATGTCGATCCTGACAGATAGGCATAAGTAGGTAGGTCTTTTTAAGCAGCTCAGAAGATCAGTGCATTGATAGAAAATGTCAGGTGGATAAAATGCATTAAAAATCCCTTGCAACGTCAAATGGATCATTCCACTGTTTGATTTATCTGAGCCATTTTTTTCTAAAGCATAAGATTCGCATAATCCTGAGTTCGAACGCCATCTATCACTTAAGTCAGTACTTCACAGGATTTAGTCAGAGTCAGATATGATTAAATTCGTCTTTTTTTATCAGTTTATCTTGGCAGTCTTATGACAGAGGAGGGATGCTGTCTAGTACATGGTCTCTTCATTGATATCCTTCGCCCCTTCAATTACCAGATAAAATTAGTGGTAGGTTCTTTCATTGCATCAATCAAACACATAATTTCCACCGCCGCAAGTATTCTCCTCTTAAGAATACTTCATCTCGACACTTTCTTTACTATCCTCGTAAGATTTCGTAAGATTTCTTACGAGGATGCCGGCGTTGATTTCACCATTGAATAATAATGTATTTATATGGCGCCGTTTAGAGTGGTGGATTCTCACCGCAGAGCACCTCTTTATCTTTGAAATAATGTTTGATGGAAGAGATGAGTCTTCGATGCACTCTTGGAGGCACCGAGAGAGGGAGACGAGCGCCACGGCCAGCTGGTCATTCCACGTATTTGGGAGGGGGGGGGGGGAGATTGCGAAGCTACAGTTACCAAACCGTAATGGGCGAATTTCGGATAGTTGAGAAAAATATTTGAATTTTCCTTTGAATTATAATTTACTTATGATAATTTCGATAATTATCAACGACTTCCTTCCACCCATAAGCGTGCTTCTCCCTACCATTTACCCTAAACTTATGTAGGCTTAGGGAAATACAATGTAAGTAGGAAAGTTCCCACCGATTCAAGTGTCGAAGGGATTATGGAACAAAGATTGCTCTGCAAAGTTTGGGATGGGTGTAAGTCGTCATTAAGAGGACTGGCGAATTCCGGGGGAGAGGTGGTTAATCCGGGGGATTAGGAATGAGAGTGGGGAAGGGGAGGGCGTTGAGTTATTCCCAATGGGCTCTTTAATCTTTTCAGGTGTACTTTGTTCTATGATTCCCCACAAAGGATAAATCCAATAATTGATATCAGATTAGGATATTTGAATAGGTCTGAAACGACCCGATATTAAAGAACTAACGTAACAAATTGAATATAGACTATGTTCTTTGGTTGTTTGTACATACAGCGCACGTAAGCTGGTTTACTTATTATTTAATACCTTATTAACAGAACTTATTTAATGTGAATTAATATATTGCTCATTCATCAGTTGAGTAAATATGGTATATCATGCAGAAAGTTTGTAACGAGAAATCTATGAAGAAAGTGGTTAGGATAGAAGAAGTAAAGTGTGCAAGATATATAGCTAAAGTCCCTCTTACGAGCATTGGGACAGGAAGGGAACGTAACTGCAGGCGCCGAGGCAAGAAAGGCATGCAATTCTTCAGATATCGCCTGCAGCATGGTTTCTATGCTACACCTTACCCTGTTGCAGGATGGTATTATTAGAAACACGACCAGAGCCTTTTAGTTATTTTTTAAGTTAATAAAAATAGGATCATTATAAGTTTTAATCAGTATTCTTCCTTCAGTATCTACGAAATTTCGCCAACAATAATAGTCTTACTTCAATTTCTTAGCCATTATTTATATTTTACTTCATTTCTATAACCTTAGTTAACTTGCCTCCTCTACCTTGATCCCTCATGTCAGATAGATAAGCTAACCTTTATTGAGAAGTTATGGCGAATTAAAGAGAATTGCGCGCCTTCCTAATCACGAGCACACCCAAACAGTCTTTTATTTTGGCTATTCGTGGTACATACTACCCATATATCTATACTTTCCCTAACCTCACCCATTTTGCAAGCCTTTTTGTAAAAAAAAGGAGCTGAGGTAGTGTTCCCTTTTTAGTTCTGAGTAAATAATAATAATATTAATAAGTTCGAGGCTTGAAGGAGGATCATAGGAAGAGAAGAGGAAGGAGAATAAGGATGAGATGAAGAATCTGGAGAAGTGTAAGAGGAAATAGAACACTTTTTAACATGGCCATTTTCCTCCACCTCTGATCATTCATTAAACTCAAGACAAAATTCTTAGAATACTTAACCCTAGAGAGTTGCGTCCCCTTCCTAACTGCAAACAATCTCCTTTCCTTCGCTGTTTCAACAATTTACTTTGTTTGCTACCGCCATTAATTACTGTCCGAGAATGGACTTGCCGGGTAGTGGGAGGCTGCGTCAATGTTTTTATTCCCCTGAATAAGAAACCATATTCAATTACCGGTGAAGGTGGACCAAAAGATATACGGCGCTTGTAGGGAGCTAGTTGCCAATAGATGGCGCACAGAGTTTAACTCATACACGTAGGCAGCTCCCAACCACACTCATAAGCACACACATAACTACTCCCTTTACCTTGTATCTTACATTCTTTTGAACACACAACAACCACTCCTCGATCCATGGACGTTGCGTAGGGGTTTTCAGTCCACAATCCTCTCTCGTGGAAACGGTGGCTCTCCATTGAGCCACAAAAAGATTCCATACCTTCACTGCTTGGTGTCAAGACAGTATTATCCTTCTTTATCTCTCTCCGTAAGCAAAGATAGGACTCTGGTGCTTTTTTGCTTGTCAGAGATTGTCATTCGGATCTTTATGCTGTTTTCTTTTCTCA
Organism: Ceratothoa steindachneri; assembly: GCA_963969495.1. Lineage (NCBI taxonomy): Eukaryota > Metazoa > Arthropoda > Malacostraca > Isopoda > Cymothoidae > Ceratothoa > Ceratothoa steindachneri. The sequence goes on along the minus strand of OZ018323.1, from coordinate 40,693,371 downwards.
GGTCAAAGGCTCCCGCTAAATTAAAGGGACAACAGGAATTGCCTATAATTAATTAAAGACGAATTAAAATAAAATGTATTATTTAATGTTAGGTAAGAGTGTCCTAATCAATATTATTATTATTGACTTACTTATATAAGTTCTGAAATTTGCCACCTTATTGGTACAGTACCCTAAAGGGGGTACAAATTTGTACCCGTAAATGTCTGCACCAATGCCATTTTAACCTTAGGATATTTGAATCTCCCTACTGGCCCCAGCATTCAGTGATTAGGAGTTTTGGCATTTTTTTACATTCTATATTTACTTCTTTTTGTTCCTCCACTATCACTGCTCTTCCGCTTCTTTTGTTGGATTACAGGTTATGTGTTCCAAGCAATCAACCAAGAGTAAGGGAAATTTAATAGCGCACCTAATAACTTCCCATCGGAAAAGAAGTAAAAAAAAAAAAAAAATAGGAAAGCAAATTTGAAAGTGTGGATTTAAATACCCGTCATCAGAGATAATTATGGGGCAAGATTTGAGCCCATCCCGTGGTGCATCGAGTTCTACACTAGAAATTAGAGAATGGTTAAGACCTACCAAAATGCAAACGTAATTCCTCCGTTGAATGGCGTTAAGATATAATAGGGACAGACAGTGACCGGTTTGGAGGGTCATAGGTGGTTGACTTTGCTAAGACAGAGACCCTTGGTTAGGATCTTACATAAAATTCCAGGTCCCCACGAAGATATCCACTCTAACAGGGAATCTTAGGTGTAGTGTAGGGAACCAGGGTGCAGCTGACATCTGTAGGATCCAGTGTTCTCCCAACCTTAAGGAAGCAAGAGAAACTGTTGTGGCTATATAACTTAAACGCTTTTATAGTTATCTCCGTATAACCTTTTTTGCGGAGATGCCCTCGTTGTTTTCCCCTCTTATTTTGAAATGAATGATAATAATAACTAAGATACGAATCAGATTGTGGTAATTATTGGTAGATCCAGGGAGATTCTACTTCAGTAATTGACCTCTCTTGGTCTTCTGACGTCGAGGTTGGAAAATGATGTTATTTGTTACGCGAAAGTAAAAGTGCTTAATGCCCTCTTTCCTAGCTAGCCAGATCCATATACAGAAAAGAATGATGCAATATTACAATATAAATCACTCCCCGTCAGAAGATTTCCTTATTAAATGATAAAGAAAGAAATTCAGGGGTTGAACAAACACTTGACAGCCACACTATACGTTGCCGTCATTAAGGTGTTGGATCACAATTTGCCTTTAGTAACATTTTCTTTTCGTGGGATAGAATCATACAATCCCTGTATGGTTTCCAGCGTAATGTTATCCCATTCTTCTATCAAATATTCTTCCCTTATTTTTCACTGATGACGTAGGTGGAAATTTGCTTCGCGATCTCTGGTCCAAAAACTGCCCATAATGGTTCGAATATGTTTGGATCAGGTGAGGATGTTAGCTAGGGAAGAGATTGGATTACATAACGACGTACCTTAAGCCAAGACTGAACCATTTTCGCTATGTGTACGGACGCATTACCATCTTCATAAATGGCGCTGTCTGAAAACACTAAGCTAGTCAGAGTAAGAACTTTGTTATTGAGAATGTCTAAATATTTGTTAGCAGTAACCTGACCATTGATGATAATGAAGGGATCAGCTGAATACTAGGATATAGCCGCCCACCACATTACGGATATGCCTCCATTTTTGACAGTTGGAAGCAGGTAGTGCAGTCCAAATAGTAAGACTCATTACATTTATCTTGTAGGACATATTACATTCATCTAGTCCATGTTTTATGATCGTGCCACCATTTGTTCCGAAGTTTGGCGTTAGTTTCCATTACTACCGGCGTTGAAATTGCAACGCTTTCATGAATGTTTGCTTTGGGGAGTTTCCGAGGACGAGTTCTTATTGGAACAATTTGCTTCATTTGGCTATAAGTTCTGCTTTCACCTTTGTTACAATAGTTTTGCGTTCGTTGACGATAATCCTTGTTAGTGTTTCACGCCTCTCTCAGTTCACTTCTGTTTTCTCCCACTGATGTTCTTCTCAGAAAACGTGGTGCAATCTTTTGTGGATACTTTCATAACCGTGGATACTGTTACTCGTAGCACATTAAACATTTCAGATGTTTAAATTAGAAAGGTTGCTGCAAATAGAGCTCCAACGATTTGTCCATTTGGAAGTTTGATAGGTCAAGCAATATTCCGTTCGCCAGTCGTGACCGTCATTGACAAAAGTTTAGTGTACACTTAAATACAAATTTGATACGGGGATTTGAAAGTCACCTTCCAAAAATATTAACATCACAACATTCATATGCAGGCTCTGTTGCTAACCTGTATAAATCTAAGGGATATATTTTAGTTTTCACATTTTTTGCTCATCCACTCTAGATGACAAACGCCTTAAACGAGGAAGAAAGTGGGAGTGAAAGTGTATATTCATAACTTCAGTCAGACACAACACTTAATATTTTCATCATGTAGGCATCAAAACTAGTCGTCGAATCCATGAGGAAAGAAGGCCTAATTCCAACATTTCGCCATCATCGATTTAAGTTTGGCGGTTTATTTCTTTAGTTTCTCTCAAGACAACGCGTTCATATTGAAGAGTACATATTAACGCGAGTTGTGAATTCTAACATCTCACGGAGTTTTCTTCTTCCTTGACTCAGTTTGTGTCCTTGCACACCTTTTCAGTTCTCCTAACTCCATTCCATTCGTTATGAAACTCCTATGACTAAGATTTCACTCGAAGAGGCCCCACAGCCGGAGCGCCTTTCCTCGGCTTGCTCCTCCGTCTAAATTTAGAACGACCTCAGGATTGGAGGTAGCTCCCATTGCGTTGTGTTCTGCTCCTGGGGGGGATCTTACGTCCTGGGATGGGTTAATCTTATTAACATTTGCCTGGCTTCTCTCAGCTAGGGGAGGTGTCTATGGGAAAATAAACCTCGTGTCAGGAACCTGTTTCAATTTTAATTCCCACTGGAGGGCGGACTGACCGACATCCATCTGTCAAGGCCAAAAGCTTCTACAATAATAATTCCAGGTCTATGGTTGGTAGACCCCGGGGAAGCCTATTCATATTCCTCTTGAAGGGATCCCAGTATTCCTTGCTCGCCCCCCCTTCCTCCCACTTAGAATACTTGGTTATCCTATTTCGTAATTTGAAACAGAGCCATTGAGCAGGCATAGGCGAGGCTACCTTTATACTTAAGGGGATCGCTTGGTGTGGCGATTGCTACCAACTTGAAAAAGGCAGAGGTTAACTCTCTTTTTTTAGAGCATTGAGGGAGGAACTCCCTCATGGATGGGATAATATTGGAGAGGCCTTCCTAAAAGGAAATTTGGAGATAGTCATCCAGTTATAAGGTTGCCTTAGTTCTTCTCACCTATCCCTCCCCCACACGACCCTGATTCACTAATGTGGAACGAAAATCTGATGGTTACTACGCTTTCAATGTTAACCGTTCGTTACTTTCCTTTGTTTCACCCAGGAGTCAATTAAAAAGGGTTAAGCATTGAAATTAGATACTATAGACTCCGAAAGCCTTGAGAGGTATATGGAAATCCCCATATGAACAGAAACAACCAGACTATGATAATTTACAAATACATTGCCTTAGATTCGAAATAAGATGGAATTTGTCAACCAGAAGATATTTGTATTTTGTACAGTGGCGGAACCAGGATAAAAATTTGGGAGTTGCTAACCTAAATTCCTCCCTCTAAATAGTCTGAGAAAAAAGCATCGATCATTAATGATGTTTATCTTACACACCATTCATAATTTAAATAACAGTAACTCATAGAGTAGTAAGTGCTAACTCTCTCAGGTTAGATTTTTTCATATAAGGTACATTCAAACGCAAAAGTTTGAAAAACTATTTATACATATATATATATATATATATACTATACTCTTTTTGAATTTCAGAGTACAAGTATCGCTTAAAAAATCAATGTAAACATAAACTGGTGTGAGAGGGTTAATAACGTCTAACACACAGCATTGGTCACGGTATTTCACATGAACATCAATCTCCTCTTCCTTTGGGCAAATATATCAATTACACTCCTCCTCTAGGTTAGAGACTGGGATAGTGATCAGAATTTGAAGAAGCCTGATCAGGTTCAGATAATTAGGGTGTGAGCTTGGGATAGAGCATCTCCAATGGAACCTAGCTTTATTGTTAACGAAAACCAGTGCTGTGCTTCCGATTTGGCGAGGCTCAAAGGATCGATATCAGCCTCGTAGCCTTTTACTACCTCCAGTAAAGCACACCATCTCCATAGACGCCGCTGAGCAAATTATGATGATGAAGGCGATCGGAATAGTGTCGTTCCCGAACTGGCTCTGCAGCTTAGTCAACACCTGGTCAACAAAAGGGACATAGACAGATCGGCAGTAATACTCCTCAGCTGTCTAGTAGGGTACGTTCGCTCGCTGCGTTTGCCGCATACAAAGTGTAAGCACAGGATTGGTGTCAACTGACGGGCCGATCTCCTGGAGGAGCTTTTCTGCTTTTATGAAGACGTCGTGGAAGCTGGTCAGTGCACCAGATATGGCTGTACTTCACCGATATTAGCGTATGCTCAGACGAAATTAACCAAAAAAGTCTGTAGGGCTCAGCTTGGTTCCAATGTGTGACCTAGAGCCAACTTAGCTACGAGGAGGCCAATCAGAAAGCGTGGCTTTAGGATTGCGATCAGTACTTGACCCACCGTGGCGCGCGAGTTGCTCTTATCGTCGAGGAAAATGGCAATAACCGGCAGGAATTTAACAAACAAAATGACAGAAGCGTGTCATTTGTGGATACACTTAATGAAGTCACTTCACTTTACACTATGGGTTAATGAAAGGACAAATTTTGGGGGCTCATCAGTCCCCAAAGGCCCTCCCACCATGGATTCATGCCTGACCCTGTAGTATTGAGCATTAAAAATTGAGCCCAGAGGTCAGTAAAGATAGCGAGGTGTGTCGTACCTCTCGACCAGGGTTCCAATACAATGCCGTAAATGAACCACGACTAGTCACCAAAACATTTAAAGAACAGAAAATAAGATGGGTAATATTGAAAAATAGGGAGAGGGAGAGATGGGTCCAGTATTAGGTAAGATGAGTGATCACCTACCTATCCTACATATGAGAGATGTAGGCGGATAGTAAGAGATTTTATTTAGGTACCGATGAAGACCTGAGAAAAAAAAAACATTGTTTTGGAATCGAGTGTGATGCTCTTCGTCCACTACCGTCAAAGTTTTTGCGGCCGATGTAGTTGGGAGTACACATTGATGTCCAAATATCGGCTAATACTCGCAGAATTCAGAGTCGATGAAAAAATAGTTGTAATTTTTAAACATGTTCAAATGAGGAGTCCAGTTATAGCACTAATTTCTTTGAGAGTGATAGTAATGGTACAGTTCGCACCTCTTCGCCTTCCATATGGGTGAAGAGGTGGGACAGTTACCGTTCGTTGTACTTGGTTCTCTGCATACATCAGCATTTCTTGCATTTTAAAAAGAATAAAATATTGTCTTTATATTGTATGCAATGAATACTAAAAAGTAATTCCGTAATAGTGAAATGAATTCAAGTCAAATATTTTGTATATGCATTTTATTAAAGTAACACTTTAAATACATATGAACGGATATTGTATTCATCAAATGATCTCTATTAAAATAAAATTTGTAATATAATTATATAACAAGGAAAATAAATCCAATTATAAACAGTATCTGATTTTTACCTGAAATGCCTTCAAATTTTAAAACATTATATGAATACAAATTCTGCCCCTCTAGACTTTCTTCTAAAAACTCATTTTATATTTGTTTTTGTCAAAAGTTTTTCAATAGAATTTAGAGAAAGATTCAATAAACATTTTCGTCCTGTATTATTTTCTATATGGGTCTTTATCCAGTTTAGTGCCGAAAATGATCACTCAACAGACAACGTTTTAATATGCAAGGTTAAAATACATTTAAGAGCAAATGTACATCTTAAAATATTTCAATTATTTCCCTTTTTTAGCATACAATGCCTAGGGATAAACTGTAAGTTATCTGTAGTGATATTTTCAAAGGGTTCAAAGGAGATTTGTCGGTAGCCTGCCTCCATTCTAAATTCCCTGCCTTTTCGTGAGGAAATTAAATCAAAGTCCTCTACTACTACGTTTTATATGCCATCAAACTTTAGTTCTCTGAGGTATTTAGTTTTAAAGAACTTGATTTAACATTACTTGAGAATAAAATGATATCTAAAGATTTTGTTTGCAATATTTTGAACATATCACTGAAAAACACAATTTTCGTCGAGTTAGATCTAACATTTTTTTTACTAACTTTCGGACTCCGAATCCCCAAATGACGCAGGTTTTCTCTATCACGTGAACTTTTAGACCTACAGGTTACCCTCTCTTTCTATCAAAAACCTTAAAAATACCGCATCTAACGAATTTTTGCTTATTTTTTACTATTTTATTGCTGACAGTAGGGTTCGTAGTAATATTTTCATACAAAGAATATTATTTTGCCTAAACTAAATGCACACAGTTTGACTTACAGTCTGAAAAGCAAATTGTGAGCAAGTATTAAAGGAAAACAAATTACATTATGTGGACAACTTTGCTTGATGCTCTAAATGAATTCAGCCAACATATTTACATCCCATATACTTTGATGCCATCCTTCCACCACCTTTAAATCTCTGTAGAATCGTTCGCTATGCTCATCAATGACTTCAGTAAGATTTTATGGGAAGTTAGCAAGATGGCTATGCAGAAAATGCAACTTGATGCCTCTGTTGCAACTAAGGGTTTTGTAGCTCTCCCCTAGTTCCTGGACAATTTGGATGTAATTCTTTGCTCATGTTTTTCCTCCAAAAGTTCTAGACAAGGTCTTTGAATGATAACGAAGCATTCTTTCTAAGTTGTGACATTGTCCCGTTGAAATCTTCATCTTTGATGAGTTACCGAATCTGTAGACCACTAAACACATCGCCCCTGAATTTTAAAATTCACAGCCTAGGTAATGCCGAAAGGAAGGAATTGAAACAGTCGTCTTTTGTTGTCAATGATTTAACAAATTGCCGCATGAGATCCAGTTTGCTGTCCAGAGGTGGGAATATAATGTTCGTTCCTTTAACACGTGGCTGATGTAGAATGATAGGATCACCAGGTTAGAGGTCAGAACTTGAAGGCCAATTTCTCTCCACCCAATATTTCTCTCGAGCTCTGTTCTTCCACATGTACCGAAAGCAGGGATACTTTCTGTACCCTTATTGCTGACCAACAAGGAAGCAAACCATTTTAAGGTGAACAGAAATTATTCAATCCTGTTTGTGGTATTGCCTTAAATCAATGACTCTCTTTATGTCTTTATGTTATTCACGAAGAGTAACTAAATGCTCAATTGGGACTACACCATAAAAAATGCCATTGTGTAATAAACTCTGTATGTTATGGCAATACACAAAGCTACTGTCACTTCGAAACTACTGCTCAAATGCCCTTTCTTTGGATCGAAATTAGAATACCTTTGCTACTTTTTCCAGCATATCATTCAACTCATGCTGATAGAATCCATTACTAGCTAAGTAATCTTCATTTTCAATATCTACATCATTGCTATCATTGAGTTCTTTATCATAATTCAGACCTTCAAGACAGGGTAGTTGAATGAAAACTGGCCCTGGGATTTTGATTGAATGAGGCACTGGAACTTTATCTACTGGTATTGTAGTATGTAGGGAGCACATCGTAAGATGGCATAAGACACTGGGTAAAAGACGTATGAAAAATTCGCACTCTGAACTTTTATGAAATCTTAAAATGGATTCAAGTTGAATCAAAATAACATTCGATGAAATGAAAGAAGTATGAATAAGACTTAGGCCTCTATAAAGAGCATTGTTACCGTATATTGCAACTCATTTTGGAAAAATCCGAAAGAAACTTGGTAAAATCACCAGATTTTTTATTTACGTAAGCTGGTGGGATGTTTGCAAACAATCTAATAGTGTTAATTAAAACAAACAAATAATAACGAGTACTAAAGAAATGAGGATGAACTCCTGCACTGTGACGTAAGAGTGGGAACTCTGAAATCTAAAAACCATAATTTTCCTGAATTTCCTAGCTCGTACGCTTAAGGTAATTAGGAAATTTTATAATACAGAGTGGGCCAGAGTAACTTGCTTATTTAGAAATTCAATTAAAACAAAAGTAATGCAGATATATATTAATTCTTCGAACAGCATAGAGTGCAACATTTATTTTTAATGTTTTCTTAGTTTTAAAGGTGATATCAGGCAGATGGCGTCCATTATTCTTGATACACTGCGTTAATCGAACTCGGGAGTTTCGTTCAACTCTTTCCAGCATATCGACGGGTATGTTGGCGACAGCTTGACGAATATTGTTTTTCAGGTGAGCCAGGGTCCTGGACCGATCGTTGTAAACAAGTGATTTTAGATAGCCTCATAAAAAATATTCGCAGGGTGCTAAATCAGGCGACCGTGCTGGCCACTGCAGGTTCGCCCCTCAAGGAGATGAGGCGTCCTGGTAAAACAGTAATTCACACACGCGCTGCGTGTGTCGTAGCACCGTCCTGCTGGAACCATACATCTCCCTTATCCATCTGGTTGAATGTTGGCAGGAAAAACTCCTGAATCATGTGGACATAACGGTCAGAATTCACCGAAACTGCCCGTTCGTTTTCATCAAAAACCTATGGACCAATTATTCCAACTCGCGATAGTGCTCACCAAAAAGTTACACGTTTTGAATGTAGGGGACGCTGATGAAGTTGTCTGGGGTTATCAGGGCTCCAATAGCGCATGTTCTGCTTATTTACACATTTCGAAAGATGGAAGTGAGCCTCATCACTGACGAAAACAAATGTGTCGTGAGGCATGCCAAGAAGCGCCTCACATGCATTTTCTTGAGCAACCAAATCACGTGGATTAAGTTCCTGCACCACAGACAATTTGTAGGCAGGAAATTTTAGTTCTTAATGAAGGATTCGCCTCACAGAACGAGCAGACAACCCAACAGCAGCTCCATTTTTGCGGGCAGAGCGCTGAGGGGAGCGCAAAACAGAATGCCTTACCGCGTCAATATTTTGGGGTGACCTTGTTGTTCGTGGAAGTCCAAGTTTTGTTTTCTTCACATCAACACTTTCCCTGAAGTTGTTTACCCATGAAACAATCGACTTCCGGCCAGGAATACGACCACGGGGCTCAATATTGAGCGACCGGTAGAAAAGTATGCCTCGACAGCAAACGCGCGTTCCACCTTCGTCCACTCCATGATGATAACTGAACAAAGCGACGCAGAGCTACAGTACAACTTTATGCCCCGCCATCTCGAATGTGCCTACCCCCTACCCCGCTCGGAGTAATCCTTGGGTTAGGGCTCCAAATTAATCTAAATATCTCATAACATTAAAGAATAAAAAGCTTAGGTAAACTTTTTCAAATTACTGTCATTTTCTTTATCCATTTTTTATTCATATGACTAACGAAATCAGTGCTTTACTTCGGTTAATTTGAGAAACCTATAACCATTTTAAAAATAAACAAAGAACAGGAATATAATAATTTTGCGTGGATAATTACAAATAATATGTGTAAAAGTCTTCAGGTAACAACTACAATCCCATTTCTTTTATAAATTTAATATTAATCGGGTTCAATAGATGAGTGAAAAGAGAAATTTATGATTTAAACATAAAAATAAGACATATGGTAGTATTTAGCAAACATTAAGAGATAGCTAAAAAAGCCGCCATGTCCGCTAATTAAATATTTAAACTTACCCATTAAATTACTTTTAGCCTATAGAAAATAATTAAAATAATGGCTTGTTAGTTTCTGTTGATATTAAGATATCTGTAACTGAAAGAAAAATCATTTATTATAAATTAAAATAAAAAATTCTATTTTAATGGCAAAAAAATATAAATTGAGTCCAATTCTAACGAAAAATATGTCAAAGGAAACATTGAATCATATTTTATTGCTTATCTATAATAATACAACAATTGTAAGTCTCAATAATAATGTAAAACATTGTAAAATAAAGTAATGTACATAAGTAGAGTGTATAAAATTAATATTAATGAAGTTATATAGAATGTATAAAATTGAATTCCATCTCTAATCTGTTAAATACAAGAGTGTTTGCGGGCCGTTTCTGTGAAAGGGAAATTAAAAAGTAACTCAAGATGAAGACTTAAAATCTCTCAAGAGAGATATTTCTGAAGACTTTAAAGACTTTTATGTCATATTGCTAAACATTGTATGACTTTCTTGAAAATATTTGAAAGGATTTTTCTAATTTCCTTATTCTCTTTGACTGCTTTAACCAATGTCAATGAATAAATCATGCTTGTTGTGACAAGTTGGGGAAAACAATAAGTTTAAAGAAACTTCTATATGAAAATGACTTTTAGTGAAATTTAAATATATTTTGCTTCACACATAATTTCGTTTCTTGCCATTGCAGCAGTACAATCGATTATTCGACTAAGTTTTTCCTGCAGCAACAATTATCTAAATTCTTTATAATAAATTTTGGGATATCTTCCTCATTTTTGCTTGTATTGACTCTTTAAACCTTATTAATCTTTAGCGAATGTCCGTATACTTATTAACAAAACGAAGAGCAGTAGAGATGAGAAGATCTACTTACGTCCGAGTTTCATCTAAAAGAATAATAATATGCTTGCTTCCTATCAGCTCATACTTAACTTAATTTAAAATAACATTATCAATTGCCTCAATTATAACATTTCTTTTATAATCCTTTGATATTTATTACAGTCATTAAATTGTTTTTCATCCAATTCACAAAAGAAAGGTCTGATATTTTTGAAAAATATTACGATCTATTTGATTCTCAGGAGATAAATCTATTCTGTTTTTCAAACTGTTTAATATCACAATATTTTTAAGTAACATAGGATTTCGTGACGTGATTGCTATAATATGAATATTATTTAAATCTTGGTAGCTTATTTTCCCTTTATTTCTACACTGAATTGCTTTCGAAAATAAGCTAATCCGCTAATGATATAATTTATTTGTTGAAATAAATCACTTGTCTATTTTAATTAAATTGATTTTGGGTGGAGGCCTTCTAATGTCTATTAAAAGCTTCCGTTCAATAAAAGTGAGTTGGCTAAATGATTTTTATTCCCGTTCATTTATGACATCACTCATAACCTCGTGAGTCATTGAATAAAGAGTATATTTAAAACTTAATTCATGAATATTAAAAATAATGCTAAATGCACGATCACCAAGAAATAAAGAAATCACTAAACACTACTACAAGCTTTAGTGCTGGAAGTTAGGCTTGTGAAAACTGCCCACAGGCGACGGCAAAGTGAAACCTGGAGGTATTTGACAAATTCGTATTTTAAAATTTTTTCCTAGCTGTGTCCAAGTGGAAGAACTTAAAATATTTTTTTAAATTCAGATGTTAAATACTATTATATATAAATATTATTATTCTATAATATAATATATTATATTATATATTATAATATATTATATAAATATTATTATATAAAGGGTTTCCAATTTTGCTTTCATAGATATTAAGTGCAAAATTATAAATGTAATACAAGTCAAATTTATGCCTATTTTTCATTATTTCATGCAAAAGCTGCCAAATTTGAAGCAATACGACCTTATTCAAAAAGTCCAGTTCACACATAGTTTGGATTTCAAATAATAATTATACTGTACAACAAATTTCAGTGTCAATAAAAAACATAGATCTCATGTGCATTTAATTATGAAGTTGAGTGTACTGAATTCGAATTTGATAACAAAAATTCCCCCACGTAACATTTTCTTGTAAATTGCTGATCTAATTATTATGCAATTGATACCGATTTCCACGATACCATAAATGCATTTCGGTCCCAAAATCAGATTATATATGTTCATTGTAATTAATTCTTGAATATATAATGAATCAGCATGTTCGTTAGGATTATAAAATGTATTAACCTACATTTTAGTATTTACTTCTTCGTTTTAAGACGTCTCAGATGCATCACCCTTCAGGATCCAGCAGAGCAGGGCTCCATATTCCCTTACACCTGTTTTTAATTAACACTATATTTTGATTGAACCTCTCTCCATGTTTATCTCTCACATCTCCTGCCTTCTCCAGGAGGAAGGACAGATGAGAGTGAAGAAAATGTATCTTCAGTGACATATTGCATCCGAGATCTTGGTAGCGCTTGATTAGGCTCTCCGTTATACGCTTTCGCTTGACCCATTGGTGCTTGCCCAGAAGTCCTTTGCAAACATCGTTGAATGCAGGCCAGGCCGCTAACTAAGCTTCATTAATTTTCACCTCGAATTCCTCAGCAGCTATAAGTTGACGAATCTGCGGGCCTAGGAATATGGCTTCTTTAATCTTGGCATAACATATTTTAGGGAAGATCCCTTCGAGATACTGGATACATGGCTTGTATGTTGCAGTGCTTTGGTAAATTGCCTTATTAGGCCTAGATTTATATGCAGTGGTGGCAAACTGATTTTCTCCTTCTTAACTAGTGGCTCATGAATTACATTTTGGAATCCAGGCGTCATAGACTCCCGACGTGACCATTTTAAGCGTACACAATTTTCGATCTGGCCCTACTGCCCCACTTTTAAAGGAAGCATTTACACTTGGTGTATCCAGTTTGTAGTCCACTAAGTAGGGCTACTACTTTTAAGTCCGCACAACTTAGCCACTTATGCTCCTTGCAACTTATGCGCTCTTGAATAAAAGCAAGGTTCTCTCTCATATGTCTCTCTTAATATGACTCAGTGAGCACCTGGAACTAAAGGCATGGAATATCCAATGTGCAACAGAACCGCTTTTATGCTATTAAGGGATGCATCTATGAATAACCTTTACTTATTTGGTTCATAGGTCAGCTCAAGGGAATTGAATAGGCCTCTGATATCATTACAATAATTCAAGCTGTTTTCCATTGTTGAGCCGTGAGGCTAGGAGTTCATTCTCTTGCTTAGTAAGTGTTAGATCCCAAAATAGATCATTGATTTTCGGTTAGATGATGAGGTGTGGTTTCTAGTCAGATTCAAGCTGTGATACATATGTTGTATCTTGAGATTCTTAATCGTCTGAGTGTCTCGTATCATCGTTTTGTAGTTAAGAACTGGGCGAATAGCAGACGGAAGATCTGAATACATGATAGATTTCTTGCCTTTTCTCTTGCAACCTTCAATGAAATAAAATAAAATCAGACTTCAAAAGGAAATTACTGGCTTTCATAACTTTCAGAAATAGTGGAATTACAACATACACAGTATGTATTTTGATCTTTTTAATTGATACATCTCTTAAAGATATATTAAATACCTAAGAAAAAAAACACATTGAATACCAAGCTTGAATATCTATTAAGCAGAAGTAGCAATCCTTTGAATGGTCCATTGTCTTACTCCATACCATTAGTACGCCAAACATGAGACCAGGCCCTTTGCTTTTCACCAAGGCAGAAAGGGAACTTATACACCTGACACAACATATGCGAGGTGCCCAGCTCATAAGGTTTCTTCATATGTTTATTTAACTCTCTATTCTATTGTCTTAATGTGAATGATCCACATAAATTACTGAAACTATTTAAGAAATTTTTGTATTCTCTGGCATTTTAGCTCTATCTCCCGTAAAGAAAAACATTGTAGTATGTGAAATATAATATAAATAGTAACAGCAACAAATATTAAATAAAAACGTAAAAATAGGAAGCATTTATAGTAATTTACAAAATTATCAAGCCTTACGTATGAGTTACCACAGATTTAGACCTTTATAACTAAGAGAATATTCAGTATACTTTCATAAATTCCATAGGTTAGTTTTAAATACTTTATGAACACCGCATTAAAATTATATCAAAATTCGTAGAGTTGTCAGTTTCGGCCTGCTCCTCTCAAATATCCTGAAGTGCACAATAATTCTATTAGAAGAAAATTTAACCTATATCTACTGAGAAGGAACTGCGGAGGATTTCTTTTGAGGAAAGAGCTTCAATTGGATGGTTGTACATGGAGTCGATAGTGCTGTCACTACCGATAAGCTTGCAGAAAAGCCCGCCACTGTGTGTGAGTTTCTCTTATCCTGCCTCGAATCCTTCTGCTAGGGGTCGATTTTGTGATCGGCGTTCTCCCGACTTCTTAGGCGAGGCAACGATTGGTAGCGTACCGTCAAGCTTTCCACAGGGGATAGGGAACAAAAGCTAGCTTGGTTTTTACATCCTTATGTGCGGCAGTCTTTGAAGAGCAGAAAGGAATATCCACTGCCATCTTACTTGGCGTTTTTTTCTCCGAGTTGCATCACAAGCTGATGGAGCGTTGCCACTAAATTTTGTGCCAAGCATTTGCGCTGGGTTGAAGGGGGCTCCCGGTATTGAACGTAAAAGGATTTGCGCCTGTTCCGCTCTCAGCAGTAACGGGGTGAGGTCGGAATAGCTGGAGAAAGAAATGGGTTTTCAATGGGAGCTGGAGGTACCGCGCTCACAGGACGGGGAGGACAATTATTGTAGTGTGAAGTTTTAACTAGGAGGCGTAGGAAGTGGATGGTGCCAGTAGCCTGAACGGCAATGCTTTCCTCTTCAAAAAATTTTGAATCGCAAATAATAAAGGAAGTAGGATGCGATCTGCTACAATTTACACAATTGGTCTTATATAAAACATATTTATTGTGTACGGCAGTAAACTAGTTTGAGCAGATGTGTGGGTTGATTCTACTTAGCACGACTAAAGCATTTATTAATCTGGCCAAGGTTTTGGCAATGATAATACACCAGTAACACCAGCACGAATGCCACCAGAGGGTAGCAATCACAGTCAATAGACATCGACTAAAATAGCCTAACTAAGTAGGTCAAAGGCAGCAAAATGCGATGGTGTTTGTCTATTAATCGCCTTCCCTTCTTTCAGAGACTGACTCGACTCTTACTATCCCTTGTCTGACAGCTCTTTAGTATACTCACAACGGAGTTTGATATCATTTTCTTAGCATGCACTAGTCATTTATTGAATTTTCATTGCTGTGTGTGGTGCAGCTGCATATATGTGCCACTGAGTGCTCGTAGAGCACTAATTTGGCACTTGGGGGGAGATAGTCGCTTTAATCAAAGGACCCCGTTAGAAAAACGTAACCGCACTGGTTTCCTACAGAGGAAGGTAACCCGGTGCTTCCAAGGGTGAACCATGCGTCATTCAAACAACCTCCTTGTATCAGTTGCGTGAATGATTTGTTAACACTTAAAGCAAACGGGCTCAAAAATGCTCACTTCTCCCTCATTGGGCAGCTCTGAGTTCGTCGAAGCACTGCTCTCGTTCGTTAACATAATTTATAGTAGTGGGTAGAATCTTTTTCATTTCCGTTCTCTCTCCAGAGAGTCATATAGGTTTGATAAACCGGTCATGAAAGTTTCCTTCACCCACCTTATTAGGAATTACCCGCCAGTACTCAATTTTCTCCCCTAATTTCGGGAGAAAAAGAGAGCAATGATATTTTTTTAACTTTTAATGGGTAATCAACTGATTTTTGCAAGGTCCTGTGCAGTAGCAAAATTGGGAACAGGGGTGTTTCTTTACTGACCTAGTCAAACTACAGAGGAGAACTCCTCCGCCTGGGGTGGGGCCATTTTAATCCCATAGTCTGGGCCTCCGGTCACCTCATAGATAGCCTCTCTAAAGATGTACACCACCTAGGTACCAGGACTCCCTTCCGGAAAACCCAGAGTTTCGGGCTCTGCTGATCGAGGGATATGGAAGGTACCCGTATTTCGTCAGTGAATTTCTTGGGGTGCCAGCGCACTGTTTCCATCTACTATTTCGTGATCCACTGAGAGGATCATTCACGACTCCAGTCTTCAAGCGTGAGCGTGCGAGCTTCATACTTCAACTAATAGTCTTTGGTATAGCCGCCCTCCAAGAAAGTTTAGTTAAGGCGATCACCGCAGTAAAACGAGACCCTCTTTTGAGCGGCTCCCATGCAGAAAATTGTAAATAGTTTGCCATTTGCCCGAATATTTAAGATAAGTTGACTCATTGCTCAGTAAGGCTTTGACTAGAAAAAATATGAAAAAAAAGATGGTGAACTACAGTATAACTTGCATCCAGCTTCTTCCATCTCTCTTACCTAAATTTTCACTACATTCAATTGCTACCTTCCTGGGTAAGTTAATTAAATTTGCACCATTCTCGTGACCACCCAGATTGGAAGTTACTCTGCGGAGTGTAGTTGTTATAAACAGTCTTTGACGGTTCTTTAAAGTTCACATCTCCCAAATGAAGAGCCAGGAATAAGTCCTGATTAGGCAGGAAGGCTATATTCAGTCCTTAGTAGTCGCCAACGGAAAGGGCAGGATATGACGATCTGCCATTTACCAGCCACAGTACAACTCACCCGCAATAGGCAATGTAGTCTTATGGAACAGAGAGGTATCGCAGATAGGGTGAGGGACACACAATACACACAGAGTAGTGATCATTGGGGCGTAAACTTTACATACGACTAAACGGGCCCTAGCTCCAAGGACTCTTAAATTATGATCTCTTGCAACCGATGAGCGTTAAAGAGCGTTGTTTATAGAAGTTGCACTGCTTCTTTTCTGCGTCGGCTTGAAATCGCTGGTCAAGTCCTTACCAGTAGAGTGAAATAGAAATTAGAGGTTTGAAAATGTGTAAATGAGTTCCAAAGAGATAGTGCCTGTTTCTCATGGCAGTGGCAGTAGTGGTGGCAGTTACTACCACAGCCTTTACCATCCATACGATAGATGGGGCCGGAAGGGCATGTTATAGCTGACACTCGTGTTGTAATGCGGGCACCGAGAGTGCAGGATGCTCCTCAAGATGCTTGATGTAATAGTTTGATAATGATAATAACGCTAATGATGATGATAACCTCAAAGATTCGTGACAGTTCTCCATATGGTCATTGGTAAAGGTGAGATTGCTACAACGTATAACAACAAACGGGCATGATTCAAGACGGTTAAATTTTTTTTCTGTCTCTAGAAACTTCTGTAACATCTTTTAGCCAATCCGGTTATGCTTTTTCTGCACTTTCATCTTACCCATATCAATTCCACTTATTTCTTTTGAGAATGAATGATTAAAAAAAAAAAACTAATATAATAATTTACATTCCGACTCTCTTTGATTGTTTGCAAAGCAGAATTCCGAGTGAATGTGAATCTAATTATAGGGATGGAAGCCTTTTAAATTCAATTAATCCACACGTTTTATTATTATCATGTCTACAATGATAATAAATATTGATATTTACCAGGTTGAGGTCATTTCTGACGGCTTGTATATTCTAGTAAAGGAATAAAAACCGACATATTTTTTGTTGCCTCTACCCTTTTTCTCTTTTTTCCAGCAATCTTTCTTCGCTTATCCATATAAACCTAGCAAAGACTTGCTATTCATCCAAAACGAGATATGCTCCATCTTAATTCTTTTGTTTAATTAGTGCTTCAATAAGAGCAGGATCAGATATATTTAAAGACTACACCAACGTGGTACAAAAAACCCTGATGTTAAGTTGTAGAATAGAGTATCTGTATTCATATAAAAAAACATTGTTTATACTTTTTCTTACTTACAAGGCAACGGTAAAAACTTCCAGCGGAGGATTACGCATATGAAAGAACGTCTAAATATGGCTGTGAAGGTATGTGAAGGCTGCAAAATTGGAACTATTCTGGTCACCATGAACTCCTATGCCACAGGGTAAAGGAGAGAGAGTGTGCAGAAGATGAGCAATAACTTGCCCAAGTTAAAATTGTAAGCACAGCCTTTAAACCGTCTACAGTTTTTCTTGGACTGACGAAATCTTTGAAAATGGAATAAATGGAATAGTCACCCTTTGCTATAAATGGACAGTGCGTTAGTCACTATGTTTAAAATATAGGCTTGATGATATTTTGCTATTGTTGCCAATTACTTAATTGAAAGCAGGGTGCGAAACTCTAGTGGACGAGTGAAAAAGTTAAATTGCAAAAGGATTTTAACGCTGTCCTCTAGTAAGCATGTATATATAAATATTAGGTATTTTCATTTCACGCTTTAGTGTCATTGCAAATCATTTTCATACCAATATTGGTTGCCGGTGGAAAAAAGATGATTTTTTCTTTTCTTTCCTATGGCGTGAACACCTCGTCCGAGCGAGGGCGATTGTTTTTCTATATATGGACCTAAAGTGATGAGGGAATCTCCCCCAGAATGTTTGTAAGAAGAAATCTGTATAAAAGTGGTGAAGAAAAAAAAGTGGAAATATATTTAAGATTTATAGCAGCAGATCTTCGTGTAGACACTTTGATCAGGAAGATGCGAAACTGCGAACATAATTTATTTTACTTTAAATGCTCCCATCTGGCAACTGTCACCAAAGGCATAATCCGCTGCAATCAAGATTTAGCCTATAACTAGCTACATAAAAAAAAACACAGAAAAACAAAAGAATGAACAGGGTAAAAAAAACCCACAAAAATCCAAAGAATACAAAGAGTAAACAAAAACACAGATAAACCAAAGGAAAAAATAAGAAGTAGACACGTTCGGGCCTTGGGGCAAGAACTGCCTCTACTAGGCACAGGAGCACAACAAAATAGAAAATCAAATATAATAAAGGAAGCAAGAATTCTCCAAAGGTCTACGAGTACACAGGTCTGTGTGAACAACCCGTCTTGGGAACAAGGGACAATCGGAAGCTACAACGCTTGTTCCGATACTGGTACATATAACGTGCGCGCATATCCCTCAGAGTGTAGCACTCAATAAACATGTGCCGAGAAATCGGTAAGACAAGGCAGTCGTTGCACTAAGCCGCAGTGGAGCTCCCCATCAAATTGTAAAGCGTCCCACTTGTGTATCTAAATATATCGGCTGCGTAAGCTTACTTCCCGTCGTTTGGGGATAGGTCCACGGAATCATAAGCGTCGCTATGACACGTAAAACTTTAAGTTCCAATCAGACCTCTTCCAGCTTCTTTAACAGGCAGACTGGAGTGCAGACCTGATTCCTGCCATGTAGTGGGTGTGAAGAAGAGCAAAACAATTGTTAGTCGGCCAGTCCTCGCGGACTCTTTGTCACCCTCATCGGCACGCTCATTCATCCCAATTCCCCACATGTTCAGGATCCTAGCAGAAGATAATCTTGACATCTACCAGGTTCGCGGCAACTGTACCGTTACAGATACTTTCAATCAGCGGGGGTAGTGATTCCTATAACCCGAGAACATTCAGGGCGCTTTGTGACTTTCTATAGAGCACGATCCGGTTTCTGATCAGAAGAAAACGCGTCATCTCCGGTGCCGAGCTAGTTCGGCCATGAAGAAAGATGCAGAACTGAGTAGAGTCCTGTTGACTTCAAATTAAGGATATCCGTATACACTGTTAGGGAACCAAAAGTGAGACACAAAGTTTGGTCATAAAAGTCGAATGCAATACATCCGGCGTTGTGGAAGCTTTGGGAGCAGATGCCTAGCGACAAATCTACAATGATTCTACCAGAAGCGCCACAGGATCGAGGGCTAAGCCAAGATCTGGACGGAGTTGCCTAGCCCGAAACCCAAAAGTCTTAAGCAATGACTGGCGTATCTCGACGGCATAGTCACCATCGACATCTGTCGATGCTGTTGACTGAGAAAGACCTCTAGCCTGTGAGTATAAGGTCATACTGCACGGTGCATAGCAAGTGTCATCTCCACGGCATCGTCAAGCGGGCTCTCAATATGGGACAGGCAAAAGTGACCAGTCACCAGACTGATAGCGGTGTCGTTGATCGCGTCCACTTTCCTCAATTCACGCTCGGCTGTGGAAGCGTAATATTTGCATCCTTAGTCAAGCTTTGAGTTAGAAAAGGAACGATTAACCCAACAACCGGTTGCCAGATCAGCACCCCAAGCGCTGAACATCACGGATTGAAGAATGTCCATGGTTCGGGTACTGCGAGCAGTTTAGCCTGTAGTTCACGTAAATCTCCAGATGTAAGCGTTAGCATGGTTAAGGATGCTACACTCGACACCTTCCTTTGGGAAAGCGTGTGAGACTTAACATAAGTAACAATAAAGTAAATTTGAATGATTCATCGGTTCCAATGTAAATAAATGTGAATAAACAAGTGAAGAACGGCTCTTATGTAGAAATACTCAGGATAAACTCCTATTGGGAATATAATTCATCTCCTAATAAACATTTTTACTTCCTCTAACTTCACTGCTTTCTTTACACGCCTCTCTCCCAAAACTATTCTGTTGGAGATGCATGTACTCTTGTTGTTTTTTATTATTAGAAAAACAAAATATATACGAAGGCTCGAATATCACTAATAAAGAAACATTCTACATACTCAAATCTCGATATCCAGAGAAACTCAAGAGTTCCTGCAAATCGGAGTCGTGGTTTGTCTAGGTGACGTATTAAGGTCCCTTGCGAGATGGTCGTTACACCAGAACACGCTTTAATAATGAACTCAACCAGATCTTTGCATAAGAAGATATACTACCCCTATCTCTGAATCTATCTGTATCTCGTAATGTAATGCAAAGCAATCATATATCATCTCACCCTAATAAACCGGTGCGTGTATATGTACATCCTGACCCACTCTACCCTGACTGTATATCATTGACGATCATGTTCTTAGCTCCTATCTCTCCCTTGTTCACCTTTGGGTAGCTGTTCACATATTTCAAGGGCGGTAACGATCGCCTTGAACAATACCATTAAGGGAATTATTAGGCAGCTCTTAGGTTGGGCGGCAAAGGCATAAATCTATCAGCAGCATCAACAAGGAAGAGATTCGCTCAACATAAGAGCGACCCTCTGCATCATTCCCATTAATTGCACGCCCCAAAAATGTTTGAACAAAGCTTTCGATTGAGTTTGCAATTTGCCGATGTTGAAAAACATCAAAGGCGAATTATTAACTTTAATTGGCTCGCATCTAATTTATTCCATTTGGCATTCGATAAATCTAAAACCTGCCAATTATCGCTCTCGTACCCTCTAACCAATATCCCGTAAACTGCCCATTTTTCCACTACTCCTCTATTATATATATATATATATATATATATATATATATATATATATATATATATATATTCTCTTTTTTGGGGGGGGCGGTATGTTTTGTTCTTTTAAGTTTTACCTTCGCTAATTCGACAAGGAATACATCTTTTTAATTAGTGGACCAACCCATCAAATAGCTTCTATATTTTGACCACTTTAAGCAATGGTAGTAGCATAGGAGTATGTCTGTTTTGCGCGGTCGCTCAGATCTCTCTTGTTCATCAATTTCCCTCAGGGCTAAATAAACTTCAGGGAGAAGAGATATTTAACCGGTTGTTATAGATGGAGCTGAAAATCAATAGCTTTAGAAGGTATTTTCCCTTTATATGAGCCTCTTTTTTCCATCTTTTCCTCCCAGTGTTCGTTTGTGGTTTTGGAGAAAGCCATAAATCTCGAGGCTCCGAGGGAGAGCCTGAATTCAGAGACAGCAAATGGTAAATTGATAAGAGATGGCACTGCAAGTCTCCATTGGTGAAAGACTCCAAAACACTCAACTGCGGACGCTATAAGTCTCTAGGTATAATAATGAATGACCTATAGATTACCTTTTCCTTCCCGAATATATAGGTGGGGAACGGTTGCGCCCCTTTGCCATGACAGGTTCGTGGCTAACTTGAGTTATGTTGCCTTAATCATATAATGAGGAACCAGATTTTGTCCTGAGATTTTTAAGTTTTATAATTGAGAAAACAAAGCAAACTCGTCTGCCCCAAGAAGGAAAGGACAGATGGGTGAAGGGTAAAGTGGGATATAACGAAGAAGAACAACGATATGGGATGATAATTATAAAAACTAAAATTCATAGTCAACTCTACATACTAGGCAGGTAGGGCGTCTGATGCACAGAAACAACATCTGTACAAAGATTTGCGGCACTCTAGTTACGAGCATGGAATACTTAAGAAGATATATTATGTCCTCAAAACTAAATATTCTTAACAAACAAGGGCATCCGCACCAAAATGTTCGTAAAGTTCAGTTCTTAAAGAAAGTAGAGAGATTATGGAAAGCGAAACTGTGTGGAAGCTATGATATATAGCTCGAAAAGAGTAAAGAAGAGACTACTTGAAGCAGCTAAGAAATTAGATGAAACGTAACTCTCTTTAAACTGCCTAAATTTCGCAAGTAAGCTAAATCTTTTGGCATGCAAAATATGATATAATTTAAATTTAATTCATTTATAAATAAGAGTTACTATAAATTAGCGGTTCATTTTACCCCTTTGATAATTGTAGATAGTAATTCTCTTCTTGTTTTCATTTTTAACGGTTGGCCAATCGCATTTGTTTAGCTATTTAGATTATGTTGGGGGAAAAGATCCAACTTTTTTCTCATTGCCATAACAAGTTTAACTGCCATTCCCATTACCATAAATGAAAACTTTCATTTCCATTGACATAACTGCCACAACTGCCAATGGATTTTTATTTTCAAATCAATTAAAAACTACCATTATCATTCCCACAAGTGCCATTTTTCATTCACATTTTTATAACAACTACCATGTCATTCCCAATCCCAAAGGTGAAATTTTCATTCTCATTACTAGAACAAGAATCACCTGCTATTTACATTCGCACACGTGCTAAAATTCAAACCCATTATCCATTGCGTAACAGTACTTAAATCGCACTGATGCTCCTGGGTGACGAATTTTGCAAAATAATCCAGCGATCACCCATGCCTCCCTACCTCACCTGGATTTTTTGAATCCCACAAATATCCCAAGAATTTGTTCATCACGAGAACAGTTTTAAAAAAGCAGTTTTTCCCATAACAGTTTCTGCATTATCAACATATTCGAAATTGACTCCAAGTAAACAGTTTCACGTACATGTTTTTTACCTATATTTCTCTCATGTCATTAGCAGATCTTTCAGTTATATGGAGCTATCTGGCCACAACAGAGCTAAGGCAACCATCCGTCAAGTGCTACGTGTATTCCGATTTTAACACTAGATGGACGGACAAGTGCACAACCCCTAGAAAGACCAAGTGGTCACTTTGACCTCTGGTATTTTTTGTCCTTATTTTCTTCGTTTTTTCACACATTTTTGGGTGAATTCATATCACAAGAATTGTTTTCTTATTAGTTCCAGTTTAACTTCCTTCTGTTGCAAATGTTTCATTCTATTATTGTATGGATAGGTATCAATACATGATAAATAAAAATACATTACCAATATATTTCCATTTACTTACATATATGTATGAGACAGAGAAAAATAACATAATAACAATCCCATTTATGTTTATCATATAGAATAATTGATGCAACTATATAATATAAATATATTTATCAAAAAGTATTTAGGTATTTATATAATACTAGGTCGTTAGATGTATCAATTATTATCAATATCATGAACAATTTCTACAAATTATTCACTTGCGTATTTTTCCAGTACATTTACCACACACATATTTCTTTCACTTGTAGCATATTTCATTAGTTTTATTCTTCTTAGAATTGCTAATTTGACAAGTTTTACGCTTATTGGTTCTTAGTTCTTCTATTACATCTTCCAAAAGTTCTTCATCTGTCCATTCGGCTTCAAGGTTTTCATTCACATTTTAGAATGTAATCTCGTCGACTTATTTTAGTTCCGACCACTTCACGGTATATTATAACGGAATTAATCAGGGCAAGATCAAGTAAATTATAGAAGACCTGTAATGGCCAAAGCTGAGAAGCCATTTTAGGGGTGTAGAGTCTGGCCATCTGGTCAACATTGTCAACGTCAGATTTTGTTTTATTATAATACGTGACAGACTCTGGCAACGTCTTGGTACCACTTTCAATATGCAGTCTTGTGCACAGTCCTTAGAATCAGTACACTCTTAGGAGGTTTGCCTTGGTACATGGTGAGTGTCATTTCAAAATTCTTCAAAATAATAGATGAGTGCTGTAGTTTTTTCTTATTTTTGATGCTTGTCGGTATTTCGCGCCGAATTCAATTCATCGTTCCAACGATACTCGTTTTCCTGGTCTGCAATGTCTTAGCAAGCTTCACAGAAGTAAAAAAGTTATCACATGTGATATTTCGACCTTTACTTAGAAAAGGACTTACCAATTTCATCACTACATATTCTGATAGGACGCGATGAACATTTTTTTTCCAGATAAGGAAATCCATTCAGGAAGTAATGGGACGTTGAGTCTACAGCAGGCCAGAATTTGATTCCAAATTTATCCGGTTTGTTTGCCATATATTGGGTGAAGGGGCGTCTGGACTTAGTAGGGAAAAGCTGTTCATCAACAGTTATATCTGCTCCAGGTCTGTAACATGATTGGCAATTTTCAATAAATCTGTCCATATGGTAGAAAAAGCAAATTTATATGATTGAATTCGTTGACTTCTGGTGGATCTCAAATCCAAACGTAAAAATCGAAGAAGTTGCTTAAATCTATATCTTGATATAGTCATGGAGAAGAAACGAGGCCCCAAAACCTTTGACCATAGAAAAGAAAGTGGTTGTCCTTTAGCAATAAGTCTTCTGGCGTAGACTATTGCCAAACTATGATATATTTCCTCTTTAGTTACGGTAAATGATTTATCATTCAATTTGCTGCGAGCTTCTGCTTCTGTACATCTTATTATCTTTAGAATTATGAAATCATCAATGAATAAAGAAAATGCGCTCATGATGCTACCCAAAACAACGTCTCTTGGCATATGTAGAAGTACCGGAAACTCCAGTAAGAATATTCTGTGCACTGTATCTTCCACTACTATCGGAGCTTTCAGTGCGGATTTCAATCCACTGGGTCGCATCTGAAGCCTTCAGATTTTTGTCATGTGCGGATTTCGGAGCTTCATCTGATGTATTTCCTTCCATTACTTGTTCATTTGCAGTGGTATTACTCTCAAGAATTCCTTTATCATTTGTAGATAAAGACGTAAAGATTCATTAGTATTTATAGTAATACGTATGTAACAAACGAACATAAAAAATTCTCCCCAAATATTTATGTTCATCGCAATCTACGATAATAATAATATCAATATAATAATATAATAACATAATAATGATAATAATAACAATAACAACAACAATAATAATATGAATAATAATGTAAATAGTTTTATATTATTTTGAACGTTATATCGAATGACATTCCAACAGCATCATAAAAAAATCACGTCACACTTACGTTGCTCTGTAGTTGATGCAATGTTTTCATTCTCTTCGTCTGAACTTGATGTAAAATTGGGTTCATGAATGTATTTTTCTTCATTACTATCAAAAGATTCTCCTTCCGATTCATCGTAAGGTGTGGCAACAAGAAATTGTTGAAGTCGTTCCTCTGTCAGACGAGTCTCCTTTCTATCGGACGACATCTTCACCCAACGAGAGTCTATTGTGTATTGCAGAATCGTGTAATTGCGCGAGTTTATATAGAAAACACAAAAACTTTGTCAGAACATGTTAGAACAAGCGTGCACAAGCTGTAGCACACTCTCTGTAATGAAATAAACACGTAAAAAAACGATTATATTATGTAGTGGTCAATCTGACCGTTCAGTCTTTCTAGGTAGTATACTCTATCGCTCGTTACCTGACTCTTGTAATAATTCTATACTTTCACAATGCGATTTTCAATATAAAAAATAAAAGTCAAGAAATTTTAGCGGATTGGGATGAAAAATGCTGCTGATATTTAATAAATGAACTTGAAAAGATCATTTGAATCACACCAGGACTCTCGTACCTTACCGATATAAGATTGTTTTTTGAAATCACAAGTAGGTAGTTCTTATTGAACGTCTCACATTTTTGTTTTATCGAAGAAAAGGGCGGCGATTACGCTGACGTACTTAAAAAGGGTTCATGTATATGCCGATAATTTACTTTCTTCTTTTCGTACAGAAAAGGGTAAAATCAAATTCTAGGATTCATTGATGGGAATGCTAAGCCCGGCTGGTTTTAATCTCAGAGTCTGGAATTGACCCTCTGTCAATGAACATTATATGAACCATTACAACTTAGCTAAAGAGCCATATAAAGTTATTGGTTTAGCGAGAAATAATGGAGTAGATATGCTTTACTACCCCCAATACTAACATCAAATTTTTATCCCATACATAACTAGAGGTCCTAAGGTGAATGGTTTCTATTTATGATCTATTGGAGTATTTACTACCCATAAAAATATAACCTACATTTTTATAAAGTCTCTATGGGATAAACGCTTAGAATGGGAGGAAAATTTTTAACGGAGAGCCAGTTTCAATAGGACCCATTAGTACCACCTTTGAAAGAATATCTATCTCTACCCATTCCATGACAAGTTCTATCTAATAGTAATATTGAATTATCGATACATTGTATTGGTGAAGCAAGCTCTAAAGCTGATAAAGCTGAAGATTTTCTTTGCTTAATTTTGAATTTTATTTTCTTATAGCCAAGGACAAAAATCGTTGGTAAAACCCATTATTGTCCCGAAACTTAAAGTAACTTCTGCTCTTTTCTGCGGCTTGCCTTTTACAGTAAACTAAAAGGGGCTCTTCTTCTGCCTATGGGGCACATTTTCCTCTGGACTGATAATCTGATTCCTTATTGGTTTCGCTCAAATGTATGTGAGGAAAAATAGGTGAAGGAAAAGTAGAAAATATCAAATACCTTCCCCAGAGTCAAGAGTCACGTCATGTAGAGTCTTATTCCAACTCTTGTGATCTACTCGACAGGAGGATGACAACAAGCAAAATGAAAGGGTCCATATGGCATAAAGGTCCTGAATGGATTGTGAATTAAGATTTATGGGTAGATCTTCCTTTTGTTGATGGATAACGTTATAGCTCCTTATTATAGGCGATAAAGATTACTGTTTATTTCAGATTTGTTTTTCTAATTAAAGATAAGGTTATTCCAAAGTCTTTTATCACAGGAAACTAACTCCAAAATATCACATTGAAGAAATACGGAGCTGCAATGGAATACTGAATTAAAGAGTTACAAAGTGCTAAATAATGAGAAGAAAAGAAGATCCTAACATCTAAACCAACCGATCGCACTGGTCTAATTCTTCAGCTCCGTCCATTTCTGGACGCAGGTCTCGTAATATTTAACCGAAGACTCAATTTAGCTAATCTCCCTAACGTTCATTGCTTTATTAAAAGAGGATCATCATTTTGTAGCAGTGTTGATATTACATCTCCATTATTATTATGTACATCATACGGTTTGTCAACTATTGATGGTACTCAGTAGTATTTTTTTTAACGTTAGGGTCCCTCTAGCGGCTGCCTATTAGGGCAAAAGACGCTGTACTCAACACAGCCTACTACTAGGTTATATTAAAAAACAAATAACGATATGTACATAACAAATGACGATGAAAAAGAAAAAAGGCTAAAAAATAACAACATAAAAGAGAACAAAGCACAAATTCAACAGGAAGGAAGCAGGGCCTGGCGTCGGGGAGAGGCCTGCCTCCCCCCGGCGCAGGAACATGCTACCTACAACAAACAGTCAAATAAAGTGGAGGAGGACAGTGTCCTCCAAAAGGTTGTAGTGTCCGCAGGTGTGCGTGCATGAACTAGTCCCAAGTACAAGGGACAAGCGGTAGCGACCCTGCTCGTCCTGGTACTGGGACAGGTAACATGCGCTACTGCGCAGTAAGTATTGCAAACTAGGTGCCCTTCAGGTAATAAAAAGGGCAAAACAAATATCACACCTACTTGCGTTGATGCCTCAAAATTTATGAAATACCAGAAGCCATTCCATTATTGCCCCCTGTAGTCGAAATGGCACTCATTTCCGGGTGTTGGAAGAGATTAACGGGTGCCATACAAATAAAAAAAATAAAGAAGATGACTGAAAAGGCCTACATATTATTATTTACTTTCGCGATTACACTTTCTATTCACTTAGATTTGATGATGGATGTTTGGCTAGAAACATTTCCGCGCACTTTTTTCACAATTTTCGTGATATTCCATACCGCAAGTGGTATACATATAGCGACAATACTACGATATTCAGGCCTCACGAGTACCGAGAAAGTCTACCCAAGCATCTCGGCGGGGCGTGATTCCTACTCTCGGTGACGTGTTATTGGTACAAGACGAATTGCACCAACTAACATTGAAGTTAGGACTTGTAATTGAGATAAACACGAGACTAGATGGGAACTCTCGCTCTACGAAGGTTCGGACGATATCTAGAACAATCTGCAGACCGATCTCGAAACTCTACCCACTGGGGATGAACGCTGCCACTTCGGACAAACCTGTGAGTCAAGTCTCATCAAATATGATCTCATCATCACACACACCTGCATGTATAGTCAATTCAGGCATTGTCTCATCGTCGGACCCAACTGCGGGTTGAGTTCTTTCAGGCATGGTATCATCGTAGCATCCATCTGAGGGTCAATTCTCGTCGGCCTCCATCTCGTCACCTGAACCACATACGGACCTACTCCCGCAAGGCATGGTCACATCGTTAGAGTCCCCTGCGGGTGATCTTAAGTTGGACCCACCTGTTGGTCTAGTTCATACAATCTATAGTCTACAACGCATGATGCTCTCTTTAGGTTTGCAAGCGATTAAATGATATATTAAAAAATAAAAAAAATAGCGCCCTGTTATTTGTATGTGAGTTGCCTTTACTTCTCTTTCTGCACTAGGCGTTTTTAATATTATTATATTATATCGATTTTATACTTCATTCCCCCACCCACTGTCCCAGTGTGTCGGTAAATAAACCTACCGAAATACAGAAATTCTCTAATTGTGTATTAGTGGAGCCAAATATTTTTCTATTATTAATTACTTCTATTCTAACATTCTCATTTTACGTTAAGGTTGGCCACCCTAATTCTTTATATTTTTACGTCTTGAGACGTGATGTGGTGCCTAGCCTCTCCAGTCTTTTTATTATCTTTTAGGAATACCATGCGCTTTGTTACCGTAAATCTAGCTCTCATTGATAGAGCTTCTTGTGAACAATATCCATTTGATGCAATCGGTTCAGCACAGTCTGATGGGAGACACTCCAACAGCTTTAGCAAGATCAGGGCTGCATGCAGAAGGTTCAACTTTTTAATACTGCAACTAAAGCTTGACTGACTGTGCCTTCTCTTTCAGTATCGCAAATTTCCTTTGCAGCAACTCCTGTAGAAAGTTTTACTTGTAACAGTAGCGAATCAAATCTATAATTCCACTTTCTTCTAAACTCATTTCTGTCAGTTGGGGTTTACACAAAGAGAAATAAACTTCTTAGGAGGAACAAACAACAGAAGCGTACGGAAGATGGTAGTCGAATGAGTAAGGTTAATCTAACCTAATATTGGGGTTGCTGCATAAAATTTTGTTGTTTTCTTTCTGCTTGCTTTCTAAGTGAGTCAGGACTTTCTTGACAACCTAATACTCGTATCTGTAAATCCTTTGGAATTATGGGTGACAAAATGTATATTACTTAATACAAGTAAATTTATTATTCACTAGTTCCCACTGTTTTGAGTGGCATACAGGTTATTCGCTTACATAGCAGTTTTTCTTTGCTCACTAATCAAGGGTAGGAAATCTTCTCTTGTATCCCCATTTTGGTAAAACCCCCTCCACATGACTTTCTTTCAATTACCCAATCAATTACCTTGAAACTTAATACAGATTTGGAACCAATCCAATAATAATTAAAACACAAAATAAATAGGCTATATAAAGATGATGAGAAATAATATATCCTAATATTACTAATATTCTACAGAAAATTTTGATGTTGTTAACGAAAATAATGGAACAAAATTCATTGAATTGAAAAATAATTCAATGTTAGCTAGATGATACAATTGATGGCATGAACAAAATGATAAACAACGAGAGTATAGGAAAAATGTTAGCCAGCGAGAGCATACAACACTAATAAATCTGACATAAAATATATGGTAATAATAATGGTGATATAGAGTACATTAAATTGATTCATTAAAATACGTCAAAGTTTCATTTACTTAACGTATTTTTTCTGTGATAGAGAATTGCAATTTAATAAAAATATTCAGTTAAAGAGATAGTTTGGTAGAGATAGTTTCGTGAAAACACACCGTTAATATTTGCCCTGGTGATTAGGGCATCTCCTGCATTTTTTTTTTACTCTTTTGAATCTTAATGCTTTGACAATTCTTGCTTTTTGATAAACCCTTTATATATAAATATATATATATATTCTTTTTTTATTATTAAACTTTATGTATACACACATATACGAGTATATACTTTCATACAAATTTGACAAATATTTATTCTAACTTTAAACTTTCATTCAAATTTTAACATATATTTGATCTAACTTTAAACTTTCATACAAGTTTTTACATAATTTTTCAAATTTTTATTTTATACTTTCATACAGATTTTGACATATATATTTGTTCAAACTTTAAACTTTCATACAAACTTTGACATATATTTGATCTAACTTTAAACGTTCATACATGTTATTACCTAATTTTTCTTAGTCTTATACTTGCATACAAATTTTGACATATATATATATATATATATATATTTATATTTATTCTAACTTTAAACTTTCATACAAATTTTTACATATTCTTTCTAACTTTTATACATTCATACAAATTCCTATATACACAATCTTTTAATTAAAAAAATACATTTACGTATCCGTTTTGTATTTTGTTTTTATTACTTTATATAAACATATTTTAAATAATTATATATTTTTGAGGCGTTCAAGCCTTTATATTTTAGTTGTGACTGATTTAGTACATTTTAAGTACCTATTAAAAACTTTTGTCAACATAAGCGATTTAAATAATTCAAGAGAGATTAATGATTCATGTCATAAGTTAGAGTTTTAAGTGTTTTTGTCTTAATTACGGGGTTTCTATATGAACTTTGGGTCAAACAATATATAAAAGGATATTCTATGTGAACCGTTCAGTCAGTTCCTCAGAAGCAGTTCGCCTGCCACTTGGGAAGTGTTTTCAATGTTTGCGGCTTTATATTTCATTTGTGAGCATTACTTCCTTTGCTTCCTTGAAAGATATAGAAATGTTTGTGCCTAGGAAAGATCTTATATTGACTTTTATTTGAGTGTTTCTTAAGAAAACCTTTTTCCTCCAAAATTTGGGGTATGGCAGTCTCATGTGGAGCCAAAGGGCGAGAAAGAAGGGTAACAAAAGAATTCATGGCTGATTATTCTGGTTGTATGGATCTAAGTTGTAAAGGGTTATTATCTCGGGTGACAATAGGAGATATTCCTGTTTCTTCGCTCACTGCTTTTCGCATGGCAAGATGAATGGATGCCGGTTTGTGTAACCATTATACAGGAGGTTCCTTTGTCAGTAGAGCTGATCTTATGGTTCTTTGTTGTCTTTCAAGAACAGCATTTTGGTTTGCATAAGCAAGTGAGGTGAAAATATGTTATGTGTTTTAATTCTCTTGAACCAACCCAGAACAGAATGAAATTGCAATCCATTATCTGAGATTATGTTAACTGGAGCACTGAAAGGGGATATTTGTATCAAAGCATGTTTCAACTACAGATGCGGATGTTATATCCTCAAGTGTATATGCTTCCTTTTCTCCACAGAGATCGCGATAAATTAAATCTTTATTCAACATGTCCTTAATAACAAAGGAGAGATATGAGAACTTTATAAATAATTTATTAATTTCGACCTGACGATTCCACCAGTTTATAAATGTTTAGATTTCCAATAAAGGCAATGATGGTGGTCCTGGGTTAAAATTGATCTGCGGGCTTAATTGAAGCCCTCGTAGAATTTGTTCGATACTTTATAATGACTATACGCGTTGAACATTATACTGATGGACAGCTAGTAATGGAACTTGACTTTGACTAGTCTAATATTTTTCTCATCGATTTTTGCGAACACCATGGAATTCTTAATTTCCGTAAGGAAATAAAAAGTAACCTGTAAATCCATTCTATTTACCAATTGTATATTTTATTTGTCCGTGTCCGAGGTAGATTTTTCTTGCATCCATTACCAGTGATGCCGCGGTATTCAGAGTGAGTGTTCCGATAAACTAAGCAGGAATGATGTGCTGACCAAAGTTGACTAAAGTTCATTAAAAAAACAAACATACTAAGATACAAGAGTACCAGTTTGAAAGCGAAAAAATAATTGAAACAATTCGTAGGCAAGGTAGAGATTCCTAAAGCAGTAGGGAGAAAAAAAAATAGCAGTCGAATGGAGATTCAAGTATTTAAAATTCATTTATAAATTAAGTAACATGTTTACCGAATTAAAATATTGTCAATCATTTACAAGCTTAATTTCACATCTTTATGAAATTTAGTACATTTTTTCTATTAATACTATTCTAAGTCTACATTAACATATAATTTTTATTAGTCGTGGAACTTTCTCGAATATAATTTTTAGATCAAATTTCACACGTTAATTATGTCTGATATATTGATTATATACCCATAGTTTTAAAATTATTTGTACTCTTATTATTACCCATAAATCACTTTTACAGTTCTTCAAATTTTATCTTCATAAATAATTTGCTTTTGAAGTGATTGTCTTATGCTTTTAAGTATCATTTTTTGGCATTTCTTATTTCTATACCTATGTGTGAGGGAATCCCCGCGTGGAAGATCTTTAGCAGAAAGGAACTCCCATGTGCAGCAGAAGGCCCGGCTAAGCCTAAAGTGGTAAGCCTATCCCCCTCTCCCCTTCCACAATCGGTAGCCTCGAATCGAGTCCCACACGATTCACCTTTATACGGGCTAAAATAGCTCTGCAAGAAGATTCGAGGCCCTTCGAGAGTATAGCTGTTTCCCGCGAACCCCCAACTCCGAGGAGAGCCTCGGACATAAATAACGCTCGACTTCCCGGAAGAGACACAGAGTTGAGAAGTGTCGCCGAGTACTCAGAAGATTTCCCCATGGTTCCAAGTCAAGTGCTGGCAACAAAGCAAAGTTAGAGCTGGACTATTTTCTGTATTTGGAATTGCCCCAGCCAGGAGGTAATTCCACTGAACGATCGCCCCAAGTGAATTTCCCGATTTCTTTCAACAACTCCTGTCGAAGCCCTCCTCATTTCGGGTAGCCAAAATACTCTTCCCTGGACCGGAAGTTACCACCCCCCCCCCTTGCTTTTGCAGAACCGTCATCACTCCAACCTCCCGCTCCGAAGTCCGAGTGGCCTCACCTCAAGGGCAGAAGACATCCGTAAGCCAACCCCTCTCCCCCCTTTTAGTAACCCAATTGAGTTAATCCCCCCCCCCACTTGAGTAGTCTCCTCCGGGAATACCTTAAGTTCTAACTTCATAGCCTGATTTATAACTACAATTCCCCCTTTCATTTACTGATGTGATTTTGCCCGTTAATTCTCTGAGGTAATTTTACCCATCAATTCTCTCATTATTTTTGTGTAAATAAAATTATATTTTTGTAAATGTCTCTTTAAATAACCTTGAGCTTTTCCA
Source organism: Ceratothoa steindachneri (assembly GCA_963969495.1). Classification (NCBI taxonomy): domain Eukaryota; kingdom Metazoa; phylum Arthropoda; class Malacostraca; order Isopoda; family Cymothoidae; genus Ceratothoa; species Ceratothoa steindachneri. The sequence goes on along the minus strand of OZ018323.1, from coordinate 40,659,792 downwards.
TTGTCCATAATTTACCTGACCACGTTGCACACTCTCACGCTACTCGGCCCGTCTAAACTCGTGGTTTTCCATCCCTTTTGTCGGTTCACTTTCAAGTTATTGGCCCCTCCCTCATAGATATAATATGATATTGATATAATGTAATGTCATAACACGATATATATATATATATATATATATATATATATATATATATATATATATATATAAATATATTAATATACGTATTATATAAATCTGGTGTCAAGTGTGTTGGGGTTTATACGAACCCGTGTCATTTTAATTTCGACATTGGAAGTTCCTTTGTTATTCACGTACATCCCTTTTATTTTAATTTTTGTATTGTACTGGCAGAAGGCAAGTTCAAGTTATTTGAAGAGCAGTGGAACGTAATCAATTTAGATTTGGTGTTGGACCCCAGGTAATTAATATTTTTTTATTGTGTTCGAATTTTGGAAACTCTCCTGGTTATTAATCCCAAAGAGTTAAGGTCTCGGTGTCATAGTGCCGGTAGGACCATTTAAAATTTTTTTCTGCTTAGAAACAGCAGAGGCCGAGAAGTCTCAGATTTCAGAGACTTCAGTCGTTGCCCTTATGGTAAGTGGCAACGACCTCTACCTCAGAGGAGGTAGGGTAGGCCTTACAGGTGAAATTATGAGGACAGTTATGGGCGCTGTCGACGACTGTGGACTGAAAACCCGCAGACGCGTCATGGTGGGATGCTCCCGAGGTGGGGTCCAAGCCGGACTGCCCACTTGAGGAACATGTCGCTAAACAGGCACCTTGTAGACCTCTGTACGGCTGAGGGTGTCTTTTTTGTGGACCCGTACGCCGTGTTCTATGGTAGAAAAGACCTCTACCAAAGGGATGGGGTGCACCTCTCCTTTAAGGGAAAGGCGTTCCTAGCCAGCCTCATCCAGGATGTCGTGGAGCGCACCCAAAGGAGTGTCCGGCCCATTGGGGAGGCGGACGTACGCCAGTACGCCCGAGTCACTCCCCAAACAACCTTCTCGGAGGTTGTCAAAAATGGTGCCACCACGACAAACAAGAAGCCGAGAAACGGAAGAGTATAGGGGGTCCCACATTAGGGGACTCCCTGAAAGTTCTTCTGTTCTATGCGAGGTCAATCAGGAACAAGTTTCCTGAGCTCCGTGGCTTCGTAGCGACGGAAGAACCCGAAATGGTAGCCATAACAGAATCGTGGATAAAAACCTCAAACCGAGACTTTGAAGGCGAATTCACGGTTCCAGGCTACCAACTCTTCCACAAAGATAGGCCAGACAGAGAGAGTGGCGGTGTAATGTTGTATGTCAAGGATACAATCAAATCTACGAACTCCAACGTTATATCCGACCACAAACTCCTAGGCGTTGACCTAGAGATCGGACCTGCCAAATACAGGACCCTGCTGCTCTACAGACCCCCTTCCCAACCTGTTGAGAAGGACAGGGAACATCGTTATGGGCGATTTCAACAGCTAAGTTGACTGGGAAACCAGAGCAGCCTGTGGCGAGAGCGCGCTACTCCTGGAGTTCGCCAACAACGAGTTCCTCACTCAATGGGTCAGAGAACCGACGAGAGGAGACAATATCCTCGACTTGGTCTTCACCTCTGAGGATGATATCGTTGAGGATATCTCTGTAGGCGAAGAGCTCGGTGGCAGTGATCACCAGCTAGTTAGATTTAGCGTCAAGATCCCGAAGGTAAGGTCTGTTGCCAGTCAATTAAAGAAACTTGACTTGAGAAGAGCAGACTTTGCAAGCCTTCGAGCTGGACTGACTGACGTGAGGCTAGAAGTGTGCGATGCCGTTGAAGACTTGTGGAATAGTTTCAAAACCACATTCATGAGTCTTCAATCGCGTTTCATCCCTCTGAAATGCCCCCGTCTGTCTTCTGTTCAACCTAAGTGGTTTAATCGAGAAATCGGCCAACTGCTTAGGGAGAAGAGAAATGTGTACCGGCAATCGAAGATCTCGGGTGACTTTGACGAATACCGGAGGCTATCCAGGAGAGTGAAGTCCAGCATAAGGGCGGCTAAGCGGTCTGAGGAACTCCGAGTGGCGAGACTCTGTAAAGAGAATCCCAAGGAGTTTTTTGGATATGTGAACAGCCGTAAACCAATCCGTCGAACGATTGGCCCTTTGAGGAATGAGGGGGGGACATTAAAGCATTCAGATGCAGAAAATGCTAACCTCCTCAACGACTACTTCTCTTCAGTGTTTACTGAAGAGTGTGGTCCCATTCCCCAGCCCACGGATTCCTACTCGGGGGAAAAGCTGGAGGCAATGGACTTCACCGAAGGAGAAATAAAGAAAAAGATCGCTGACCTAAAGATGAATAAGTCCCCTGGACCGGACGGGTTTCTACCCAAAGTGTTGAAGGAAGTGTGCGATGAAGTATCACGACATCTGTGCGCTATCTTTAACATGTCTCTTTGGACCAAATGCGTTCCTAGAGACTCGCGTGAGGCAGAGGTGACTCCTATCTTCAAGAAAGGAGACCGGAACCAACCGTCGAACTACCGACCTATCAGTCTGACTTTGATAGTCAGCAAAACTCATGGAAAGCATCATGCTGGACAAAGTGACGTCGTATTTAGAGTCAAACCTGCTACTGAGGAGTTCCCAGCACGGCTTCCGAAGGCAACGGTCATGCCTGACGAACCTTGTGGAATTCTTCCACTTCGTTTTCAGTGAGCACGATCGGGACAGGGCGGTGGATGTGGTCTACCTAGACTTTCAGAAAGCCTTTGATAAGGTACCACACCGCCGCCTTCTCCGGAAAGTGCGAGCGCTTGGCATAGACGGAAAGGTAGCCGGCTGGATCGAGAACTGGCTAAGTGGCAGACGGCAACGGGTGGTGGTAAATGGACAGTCTTCTGAGTGGGTGCCCGTTACTAGCATGGTGCCTCAAGGTTCTGTCCTGGGACCACTACTATTCATCATCTACGTCAACGACATGGACGGTGACATGGTTGCCAAGATTTCCAAATTTGCCGACGATACCAAGCTTGGTATGAACGTTGCAAAGGATGGAAATACTGCCCGCCTGCAGGAAGATCTTGGGAAGATTGGGGAGTGGTCGGACACGTGGCAAATGCCTTTTAACGTGGGGAAATGCAAAGTGATGCATATCGGCCACAGAAACTCCCAATCTCAGTATATCCTTAAGGGCACTGCTATGGAATCCACCGACACTGAGAAGGACTTAAGTGTAACAATCACTAGTGACCTCAAGTTCTCGAAACAGTGCATTGAGGCGGAGAAAAAGGCCAAAAAGGATGCTAGGCTATATTAAGCGCCAGTTTGGTTATCGGAACCAGGAGATTGTACTGTGCCTGTACAACTCACTTGTCCGACCGCACCTGGAGTATGCCGTACAATTTTGGAGTCCTTCATTGCGAAAGGACATCGCGAGATTGGAACGCGTACAAGCTAGGGCAACCAAGCTGATTCCCTCTATCCGACATAAAAGTTATGAGGATAGACTAAGGGAATTAGATCTGTTCTCGCTGGAAACCCGTAGACTGCGTGGTCAGCTCATCGAGGTCTTCAAAATACTTCGAGGGTTCGACAATGTTGACTACCGGGATATTTTCACACTGAGTAAGAACAGAACGCGCAATCACGGCTTCAAACTTGAACTGAAGCGTTACAACCGCAATCTGTGTGGAAACTTTTTCACCTACAGTATCTGCGGTATGTGGAACGCACTTCCAGTGGAAGTTGTCAACAGTGAATCTGTTGACCAGTTCAAGTCAAGACTAGACAAAGTCTTGAAAAGTGGCCGTTTATGGACGCAAAACAATTGAGCAGCCTTGTGCCCGCTCGATTGCTAGTCCAAAGGTACCCTCTTTGAATTGACCGTAAGGTCTCCTAGGGTACCTTCTTTCCTTGTTGTTACTCCTTGTTGTTGTTGATTTTTTTTGTGATCAAGGCCTTAACGAATATTCAAGTATTCGTTTCGCATAGGTAGTGTCCTAGCTCGTTCGCGTATCAGTGTTCCCTCAGTTAACTGCGTAAAAATGTCATCCTTCAAAAAATTCAAGAGTTAGGGTAAAATGTTAGATCTTTCGGGCAAAGACCTGCTAAATTACGTACAGGAATAAGAGAGGAACGAACAGGCAGAGCGAAGGGAATTAGAGTTGGAGAAGAACAAACTGAAAATGGAGATGGAGATGGAGGAGAACGAACTGAAGATGGAGATGGAGGAGAACAAACTGAAAACGGAAATGGAGAACAAACTGAATATGGAAATGGAGATGGAGAAGAACAAAATGGAGAACAAACTGAAGATGGAGATGGGGATGGAGAAGAACAAAATGGAGATGGAAAAACGTGAACAAATTAGGCAGCATGAGCTGGAAATGAGCTGAAATCAAATGGATTCTCAGTCCATCGGTTCCCGGGCTGAAATTCCCCAAACTCCTTCAGTCCACCTTCCCGCTTCCAATGATGGAAAGGACTTTGGGTCATTTTTGGCCCATTTTGAGAAAATATTTCAGATCAATAGATAGGATCTCGAAAATGATGGCGTCGCTCGCTTACTTCCCCTCATAAATGCCAAGTTAAGGGATATCTTCGTATCCCTTCCCCCGGAAGCAACTTTGGACTATTCCACTTTAAAGTCCGAATTGTTAGCCGCTGTTCATATGAATATCGAATTCTACCGCTCCCGATTCCGCTAGGAAAGGATCAGCCCTGGCCAAACATTTCGACAACACGGGTACATCATCCAAAGAAACCTTCAGTGATGGCTGGATGCGTGCAAAATTCCCCAGGTCTACGAGTGCCTTCTGGACTTCTTTCTTAGGTATCAGCTTTTAGCTGCTGTGGCTCCCATAATTTGCGCCTTCATTAAGGATAAACGTTGTGCCACTTTCAAGGACTGCTTGGAAGAGGCTGATGTCTACGCGGGTAGTCACGATTTATACCCTTAGGAGGTTAAAAAGGCTCCCCAATCACCCCCCAAAACTCAATTTTATGGTTCTAAGACCCCCCTAATTTGGTTCCGAGATTTACCAAAGCTCCTAGTCCCTTGAAGCCAAGAAACTTCCATCCATCGCAACATCGAGACGTTAAGCCCCTAGTTTCTTCTGCCCCGGTTGTGCAGTACCAAAAGAACCCGATTGTCTGCTACACCTGCGAAGTTCCCGGCCATTCCTGCACAAACTGTCATCAAAACTCCCGATTCGCGAACTCTCAGTCCCACCAAGTACACCAAATCTGGGCCGCCCCTGATCCTCATCCGTCGCCTCAGAAGACTCCTGAACCTCCCTCGCCCGCCAAAGACCCGGTCCATCAGGTAAACTTTCTCTTTAATGAGAACAACCCTGGTGGATTGAAGTTCGAGAACGGAACTGTGAACGGTCGCCGAGTATCCACCCTCGTCAGTGACACGGGATGCACCTGTATTATAGTGTCTGAGGACCTACTTTCCCTTGTTGGGCCCGACCACAAGAAATATGCGGTGGCCACGACTACCTTGGCCTGGCCAATCGTTTCCCAGTAATTCGTTGTCAGATCGAGTGTGACTATATGTCTGGTTGGGCCGAAGTGGTCGCGGCCCCAATCCGGTTCTGCTCCGTTTTATTCGGTCAGAACCCCGTAATTCACGACCATCTCGTGGCCCAGCCCGTAATTACCCATACACAGGCAGCCCTGGTATCCTGTACGCCTGTTTCCCTGAAAACCCCTATCGACCCGGAGTTCCAAGCTCTACGGAGCGATAAGTTTTCCCGCGCCCGGAAGGAGTGCGCAACTCTTCCCCCCTTTGGGAGAAAACTAAAGCCGTCGAGCGTGAGTCTACCCAAGGTGACAAATGACTCTCCCTTGGAAAGCAACAAAATCCTTAGCCAGTGAAAGGGACCCTACCCCGTCCTCGAGGCTAGAGGACCCGTGGATTACCTCATCCAGACTCCGACGGGAGCGAAGGTTTTCCACGTGAATTGTATATATATTATCTCATTCTCTATAATCGACCTGTTTAAGGCTTATGCACGTAAATTCCCCGCTGAACTCAGATTTACGGGTTTTTTTTTGTGTGTACACCTGTCGTAGCAGGTCAGAATTTCCCTAGACCTTTGATAATTCTAGTTTGACGGGTTGGGATGATCCTTTCCTACGCAACTGCTCTGTAAAGCATCATCTTTCGGTTGGGAGATGTGTGAGGGAATCCCCACGTGGAAGATCTTTAGCAGAAAGGAACTCCCATGTGCTGCAGAAGGCCCAGCTAGGCGTAAAGTGGTAAGCCTAACCACCCCGCACCTTCCACAAGCGGTAGCTTCGAATCGAGTCCCCCACGATTCACCTTTATGCGGGCTAAAATAGCTCTACAAGAAGATTCGAGGCCCTTCGAGAGTATAGCTGTTTCCCGCAAACCCCCAACTCCAGGGAGAGCCTTGGACATAAATAACGCTTGACTCGCCTGAAGAGACACAGAGTTTAGAAGTCTCGCCCAGAAAGCAGAAGATTTCCCAATGGTTCCAAGTCAAGTGCTAGCAACAAAGCAAAGTGACAGCTGGACTATTTTGTCTATTTGGAATCATCCCCAGCCCGGAGGTAATTCCACTGAACGATTTCCTCGAGTGATTTTTTCGACTTCTTTTAACAACTCCTGTCGAAGCCTTCCTCATTTTGAGGGCCGAAATACTCTTCCCAAGACTGGAAGTTACCCCCCCCCCCCCTTGCTTTTGCAGAACCGTCATCACTCCAACCTCCCGCTCCGAAGTCCGAGTGGCCTCACCTCAAGGGCAGAAGACATCTGTAAGCCAACCCCTCTCCCCCCTTTTAGTAACCCAATTGAGTTATCTCCCCCCCTATTTGAGTACTCTCCTCCGGGAATACCTTAAGTTCTAACTTCATAGCCTGATTTATAACTACAATTTCCCCTTTCATTTACTGATGTGATTTTGCCCGTTAATGCTCTGAGGTAATTTTATCCATCAATTCTTTCATTATTTTTGTGTAAATAAAATTATATTTTTGTAAATGTCTCTTTAATAACCTTGAGCTTTGCCATTGTCCATAATTTACCTGACTTCGTTGCACTCTCTCACGCTACTCAACCCGTCTAAACTCGTGGTTTTCGTTCCTTTTGTCGGTTCCCTTTCAAGTTATTGGTCCCTCCCTCAAAAATACAATATGGTATTGATATAATTTAATGTCATGCCACGACACTATGCATTTTCCAATATAGCTTATATTAGTTCTCAACTACATTTTTCTACACTTTATATTGCTTGTATTTTAGGCAGTTCTAATTGATCAAAAAACATGTCCTATTGAATTTTCACTATTACTTATATTAATTCTAACCAGACTTTGGTCACTTTTATATTATTAGCACTTGTTTTGTCTTAGTTTACATATATGTATGCTGTCTACTTTAAATAATTATAAACGTATCCACATTCAATGTAATACTTTCGTCGGGGACATGTATTTTTCCTTCTAGTAGTTCTTTGTCTACTTCTTTCTTGCTGCTGTAAGTGTCGAAGGTACGAGTACATTAAAATTAGTTGTTTATAAGACCGGCAGTTATTTTGAGCGAGTTCTTGTACGCGAGAAACTTGGACATGGCAGAGCCTCATAGGTTAATTCAAATTTTTGAGCCATGAAAGGAGAAACCTTTTTAAGGTCGTGCCGTGCTCGTGATGCAAGGTAGTAAGTAGATCTTCGTCTTGGGTGATAGCGGCCGTTTCCGGGTCATCATCCCTAGAGTTTTTCGCCAGTTTTCTGTTCGTTTTCTTTTCTTACTTTAATTTAGTTTTCCGATTTTTTCGTTCCTTTTGTCCTTTCGTTGGGGGAAATAGAGATTCATTTTTTTTGTGACCTTTGTTCTGTATTCAGGAATAACTTCTTCCATCTTTTCCTCGTGTTCTTCTTTTTTTTATTCTTTGAATTGTAGTTGTAGAATTCCTTTGGGCGATGGGGTGCCTTTTTATTTTAGGAAGAGGTTTCGCCAATCCAGAAACTTACAAAGATTTGCGATTCATGATCTCTTTGCCTCCTTTTTTAACTAAGAGTTTTAGACTGCTTGTTCTTGGATTACTTGCTTCCATTACTTTTGTGTACTGTAGGTCATTTTACTTATCTTTCAATTTTTTAGTTTAGCCTTATTTTCCCCTTTAATTTTTTTTTTATTATGGGGCATTTTATTGACAAGGTTTGATGCTCGTCTTCACAATTGGTGTATAATTTTGAGGTGCGGTATTCTTACCAAGAATGGCCAAACGTGGCGCATTTCGAAAATATTTTCTTTGTTTGAGGGGGAGTCGGTGTCATTTTTAGCTTTCCAGGGTGTGACATTTGTAACAGACACTAATTGGAGCATATTCTTCTCTCTTTATTTGCTCTTGGGAGATTATTAGATAGAAACAAAGGTGCTCTTATAGTTCTGATCTCACAGCCATTACAGTGGATGCCAAAGTTATGCTAAGAAGGCTTTGTTTTTTTCTAAATTTGTCGATCTTCTTGGCTTTTGCACATGTTTGTTTCTGCTCAATTTCTTTTTTTATGTACTTGTAGTAGTTGTCGCTAAACATTAAGGCCATTCTTCTCCTGATAATCATGCACTTTGTGACGATTTCAGGTGGGGTATTTGCATCTAAGTTTATTCTTCCAGCTCCTTTTTAGCTTTGGCTGCTACCAGGTTGTTGACATCTTCAGGGAGCTAAGGAATCGCGGTGTCTCTTGTTGGGATGTCTATTAGCCTTATCAAGGCAATGATCATAGCCCCGTTGACGACTTGTGCTAGTCCCAAATTGTTTGATTTATTGCCTCCCCGAACTGTTTAGAGAGGAACCTAGTGGTCTCGTTGGGGATTATGTCAAGATTCCTATCAGCTTGGATGATGTGGAGCTGATGCCGGAAATAAAGTTCTCTACTGCGTTGATTCCTGTTTGTCGTCGACTTATCTGATTTATTTGCCTCCTTTGCCAGTTGCAGGTATACTCGAACAGATGTAGAGATTATTATGATGATGGTGGTGAAGATCTGGGGCTTTACGGGATCCTAAAATAGATGGCGCGTGTATATTTTGTACACAGTGTATTTAATTTCTTCGCCCCCAGTGTTTCCGACAACTATTTTTCTGTTTATCATTGTCTATGATCGAGGTGCTAGTATTGTTTAATGGTATCTTCTTAAACTTGCATAGTTAGTCTTCGCTAATGCAGAATTTTTGTGGATTAGGCTTATTGTCCTTTTGGGGGCATTGAAATTTGCATGCCATATTAGTAGACTTCAACTTAGATTACTAGGGGGTTTTCAACCTGCTTATTTTGTTTTACCTCTTTTGTATATACTCAAAATCTCTTTTGGACTTATTCTAACAGATATGTTGAACGTCGCATAACTAGCCTACTAATTTCGCCACTAGCAAAGAGATAAATGAATGAATGAATAGTGCATTAAAGGTTGAAAGCTGCGTAGCCCAGATGGACTATCTCGCAGCCAAATTCATTTATGGGCAGTGAATTTAAAATTATTATTTTTAAAATATTGCCATATTAAAATACATAAAAAAGCAAAAATGTCCTTGGGACCAAAATTAGTTTAATAGGCAATATTAAGTCAGTTGAGTTAAAATCTTTTAACAAAAACTAGACTTATAAAAAATTCAACAAAAGGTAAAAAAAAAGTAAAAAATAATAAATAACAAGTAAATAAACTATGAATATATCAACAATATAACTTTAAAAGTTATTAAGCAATTATATTTTTGTTAAGAATTTATTCATTTTTTAAAAAAAGTAAAAACATAAACTATGAATAGATCAACAATAAATATATAAAACTATTTTAAATTTTGTTTAAAAGATTGCTTTCTTTTAGGAAGGTTAGTATCCTAGTCACGTCAAAGAAGCAATAGGTCTCAGAAAAGATGCCCCGCAGAGCCTGCTGGGCGGCCATCTCTCTGGTAATGAAGGGAAAAGTCGTCCTTCTGAGATTCCTTAGCAATGGGCATTCTACAAATATATGGAGGACAGATATTTGTACCCCACACAGAATGCACATAGGTGAGGGCAGCCCACTCATTAAATGCTCATGGGTGAGCCGGCAATGGCCTATCCTCAGACGGACAAGCGCAACCTCCATTTTACGATGTCTAGTTGTACGTGGCCATGGGTGAACGGAGGGTTTTATGGATTGGAGCTTGGTGGGAGGGAGCTCACTCCACCTCTTCTGCCATAGGCCGACCACGTATTCATTGATCAGAGGATAGGCATCGCAGAGTGGGACTGGGGCCACTGGAGCTGTCCCCAGTGATGCTGCTTCTTTGGCTGCAGCATCTGCCCTCTCATTGCCTGGGATGCCCACGTGACTAGGCACCCAGCAAAAGGATATCTCGTGGATGGGCGATAGTCGTAGGAGCCACCGCTGGATCTTGGAAACCAACAGATGGCTCGAACCAACATCACCCAACATTTGAAGCGAACTAAGGGAGTCTGTAAAGATAGTATGAGAACCAGATGGCCTGCCAGCTATGATAGTCAGTGCCGCCATCATAGCAACGAGTTCCGCTGTGAATGCGGAAGCTGCGTTTGGCAGAAGGACCAATGCTGTCTCAGATGGAAAGATAGCAGCTGCTCCAACTCTGTCCGGTGACTTGGACCCATCGGTGAACACAAAAGTGCTATGCCGATGTTGAGAGGAGTGGTCGCCATACATGGCTCTTAATACTACAGGCAGGTGGTGATCCTTGGGCCTATCAGCTAGTTCCCTACATACCATTACAGGTGGTATGAGCCACGGGGGGGTCTTTGGCATGGTAAAGGGAATCACTGAGAACTCCCTTAGTTTCGCAGTGTGCTCGGCCATACGCAGAGCAAAGGGGCGAGCCAGAGATGGAGATCAATCGTATGAGGCTACTGTCCGTGTATTGAACATGCACTCATACACTGGCGTCTGCGGTAGTTGCTCAAGTCTAAGGAGGTAGTTTAAATTAGACTTGAGCCTGTGAAAGAAAAGGGGGAGAACCCCGTTCTCTACGTAGAGGCTCCACACTAGGGAGGACTTAAAGGCTCCAGAAGCCAGGCGCACACCCTGGTTACGCACAGTATTTAGTTTTTCGAGAATGGATGGCGAGGCAGAGGAGTACACCTGTGATCCATAGTCTAGCTTTGATTGGACCAATGCTAGATACAGGAGTCACAGGGTACGTCGATCACTTCCCCAAGAAGTGTGAGACAACAATTTCATTATGTCAATTCTCTTTAAACAAGACCTTTTCGAGGCGTCCACATGGTGCCGGAAAGAAAGCCTTGAATCAAATATGACCCCCAAATATTTGAAATGGGGCTCAAAATCTATAGGCACACCATATAGCGACAAATGGGGGGGGGGGTCCCATGTCACTAACTTATGCCCATAAAAGTGAACAGCCTTGGTCTTTCCTGCGGAAAATCGGGAACCCTTGGAGGAAGCATTTTCAGATATAATGCTTATAGCTCGCTGTAGCTTACGGACGATAAATGGGAGTCTGGGCGAAGAACAAATGAGCGCCAGATCATCCACATATAACGTCGACGAAATCTCAGGAGGAAGATTTCTAACAATGCCATTAATGGCCACAGAGAAGCAAGTGACACTGAAGACACTTCCCTGTGGCACACCCTCAACTTGGTCCACGGGCTCCGATAAGGTGCCTCCAACCCTTACGCGTAGTGTGCGTTGCATCAGAAATTGCTCGACAAACCTAGGGAGGTAACCCCGCAGGCCCGAATCATGGAGTTGTTTAAGGATACCACGCCTCCAGGTGGTATCGTATGCTTTCGCAATATCAAAGAAGAGAGCGATGGCGTGCTGCTTCTTTGAAAAAGCATCTCTTACGAGTGACTCCATTCGGACAAGCAGGTCTGTCGTACTCTTCGTTTTCCTGAACCCTGATTGAAAAGGAGATATGAGATTTTGAGTCTCCAAAAACCAGACGAGTCTGAAATTGACCATTCTCTCAAACACTTTACATGGACAACTGGTAAAAGCAATGGGGCGGTAATGGGTGGGCTCCGTCTCGTCCTTTCCTGGTTTGCGGAATGGAAGGACTATGGCCTCTCTCCACATGGAAGGGAAGCGGCCCTTGATCCAAATCCAGCTGTAGATGTCCAGTAAATGAGAGAGAAGGGATGGATGCATATTCCTAATCATATCATAGGAAATGCCATCCGATCCGGGGGCAGTGGATCTACAGTGCTTCAGTGCATTATGGAGCTCATGGATAGAGAAGAGTCGGTTGTAAGACTCGTTATCCATGTTAGGCTCCATAAAGTTGAGCGGTTGATGCTCCTGTTGGAGCCAAAAGCACTGGAATTGCATCTCATAATTATCTGGGCTTGAGATGCTAGCAAATGATCTGGCCAAGACATTGGAAATATGGGACAAGTCCCCCAACAATTCTCCAGCTTGGACAATGTTGGGAGCTGTAAAGCCATTGGATTTGCCCCATAGCTTTTTGACCTTTTTCCACACTTTGTCTATAGGCGTTTGCCAACTTATGGACGCGATGTAACCTTCCAACAAGGTCTTTCGAGCCTGTCAAAGGATGCGTCGCCGTGCTGCCCTTGCTCTGTTACAAGCAATTTTATTTACCATCGTAGGGGAGCGATGGTAACGTCGGCAAGCTATTTTACATTCAGTCACGGCTCTCGAGCATTCAGCCGACCACCAGGGAACTTGTGGTCCGCGAGCGGTTGAGCCGGAGAGCCGGATGGAGGAGTTAGCCGCTTTATTAACGTGGACTAGGAGGTCATCGATAGCCACGTCAATATCTTTATGAGGGAAGGACCCGTCATGGCTCGAGAGGTGCCTGAATTTAGGCCAGTTTGCTTTTTTTGCATTCCATTTTTTACTAGGTGGTGAAGGGGGGCCACCTGTACATGGCGCTATAATAATAGGGAAGTGATCGCTGCCTCGCAAGTCAGGATCCACTGCCCAGTCAAAATCAGCTCTACAGCTTAGGGAACAGAGGGACAAGTCCACGCATGTAGAGCTGCTCGTCTGGATGTGAAATGATGTATGGCTGCCATCGTTTAGAAGGCAGACATCATTTTCGCTCAGAAATTTCTCAATCATGTTTTCCCTAGGGTTCTTATCATGGTCTACCCAAAGGGGGTGTCGAGCATTAAAATCCCCAATCAATAGAAAAGGGGGAGGGAGCTGTTTAATTACCTCTACTAGTTTTCTAGCTAGAGAGGTTGTGTCTTTTTCCTCACTAGGAGGGAGGTAAAGCGAGCAGACCGTATAGTGGCGATGGGAGAACAGGCGGACAGCGACCGCCTGCAGGTCTGTCGCAAGGTCGATCTGGTTATGGGGAACCCTGCTGTTGATGAGCACAGCAGAACCATGGATTGGTTCTATAGGGTTCTTATAGTATTCCACAAAACCAGGAATATTGGGTACACTACGACTAACCCAAGCAAGTTTCCTGTAAAGCTATACAATCAGGATTGTAGTCCTTAAACAGGAGCTTGAGTTCTTCCCACTTGGGGAAGAGACCTTGGATGTTCCAATGAATTATTGAATACATCCTTAACTCTTTAAGACAATAATCCTACCCTTAGGGGTAGGAGGTTTTTGTTTTATACTACCCGTAGGGGTAGTTTTGGTCATACCAATTACCGGTTTTGGGTATGACTCTGGAGGCATCGGGAGCGTTAATTTAGCTCTCGACTTTACTTTTAAACGTGGCAATTTTGTTAGCTGGCTATACGAAATGACTGTCTTGACTGGAGAAGCAGATGTGGGAGCATCTCCATCAGTCATTTCGTGAGCCAATGACATCGACTTGGCTGGTGATGGTGGCAGCGATTGTTCGGCTGGCGAAGGATTCTTGGAATCTGATGGTTGGTTCGGCTCCTCCTTGGATATGGGGGCAGCCTCTACTACAGCTGTTTCCTGTGATGGGGTACAGGTTGATTCCTTCTCATTTAGGGCTCAAAGGAGTTCCAAAGCAGTATCAGCAAGGTGTGGGTTGCTGACTACTCGCTTTGGGGCTGTAGTTCTCTGTTCTTTTGGGGCAGGATGGATGTCCAGAGCTGGAATAGACACCACCTGCGGCCCAATCCGATTCACATCCACGTCTTGTGGAGCGGTGGCAAGGTGTTTTGCCACTCTTGGTGAATCGGGAGAGGATGGAAGGTTCCTCTTCTTTGTGCCATCAGAAGCTAGGCTAGATTTTGGTGAAGAGTTTTCTCTACCGATTGATCGTGGTTTCGGTCGAGGGGGGCTCTTAACCTTTTCGGGTGCGCGTGGAGATGCGGGTTTACGGTGTAGAGAACCCTCTACCTGTTGAGGCACATCTCTGCGCGAAGACCTGGGTTTCGGTTGTGGAGGACTTTTGGTTTGTTCAGGAGAGCCTGTAGATGGTCTCTGGCTTCTCCCCTTCTTTGGCGTGGCGGTGCGCAGAGCATCCGCGAAGCTCACGCCAGGCTGAACGTAAGTCTCCCTAACTCTTCGTCTAGCCTCTTTATAGCTCACCCTGTTTTTATTTCGAACAGCAATGACCTCTCTCTCGTAGAGGAAGAAGGTGCATTGCTGTGATGTGGCAGAGTGGTCTCCGCCACAATTGGGGCAGCACGGCTGTTTGGAACAGGGTGTTCCGTGAAATTCTGCTGAGCAGTTTACACAAATCCTTTCGATTTTACACAACTTGCTTACATGGCCAAAGCGTTGGCAATGGAAGCACCGCCGGGGGTTTTCGACGTAAGGCTTGACTGGGATGTTAAGGTAGCCAGCCTTGACGTACTTGGGCAGATCCAATCTGTTGAAAGTTTGGATTATGGTGGCGGTAGGGACCCTAGCGCCATTCACAAACCTTGAAATGCGATGCGCACTTGTTACTTTCTGATTGGCAAGTTTTGTCACCAACCTGTCGATATCATACTCAATGAGTTCACCCGATCGAATAACACCTTTGGAGGTATTAAATTTCGGGTGAGACGCGGATGATACATTCACTGAGGCTAACTTTTCGAGAGATTGAATTCTCTTTTGCTGCTCATTAGACTTGGCCTCGACAATCAATGCGCCATCATTGCGCGGTCACATTTGAGCAGGTTCGCCACACTTGTTTACGAAGTCGTCAAAGACATCAAAGATGTCAGCTTGGCTAAGAGGACAACGTTGGTTGCTGGATTTGAGTACTATAAAGCGGTCATAATCCAGTTCTTCGTCTACTTCTGATCCAAAAGGATCCAAGCGACGAAGATCTTTGCTGTTTTCACGGTGACCAGAGGCCGGCGGTCTCTGGGATGAGTTTTTGGAAAATTTACCCATATGATTTTTATTTTTATAAGTGGTGTCTCTGGAGCCGAGGGCATGTACCAAATCTCCATCGTTAGTCCGGAGAGCGCCCATACAGTCCAGACAGGGTAGCCCGCCCCCCGACTACCACTGTTGTTTCAAAAACAGCGGAGCCGCATAACTGAGTTTTACTGGACTGCGGTGCAAAGACCTCCCGAAAGCAAAACAACGACCCAGGCAACCAAACCTACCTCCGTGGCACGGTTCTGCGGACGATTCCCCCCCAGTGGGTACATCCGTCGACTCGTACAGAGTACACATACTGACTAGGACCAAGTGGGCCGAAAGTGCGCTGGGGTTCAGACACACAGTCGCCCCACAAGGTTATTTGGGGATACTGGAGTGATGCCAGTGTTTGGTCATCAAACCGCCTCATGGGGTTCCCCTCACCCACCTTTTATGTTGGTGTGAGGTCACCTAGCCCTTGTGATGCCATTCACTAACTGCAGGGTCACAGCAAAGACAACCATATGGGCCAGAAGTGTGCTGGCGTCCATACACACAACTGCCCCAAAAGGTTGGTGGGTACCCTTAGTCAGATACCCAAACCAGGATATCCCGCCTGGTGTTCGGACGTTGGACACACGCTCAGTTAAGAAACAGGGGCACCACGTGAAGGTGGTGTGCCAACATTTAGGGAACATAGGCTATGAGTTGCGCGATATTCCCATCACCCCCAGCAAAGAGATAAATCTAGGAAGGGCTTCGCAAAAGAAAGTTGCAAAAACGTAAGAAAGGCCTGACCCTCCTCTAAGTACGAGATTTAAGAACGAAGGTCATTTATTGGGTAAGGTATTATGTAGATTTGGATAAAAAAGGTGCAATATGTTGAGTGAGAGCGGGTAGTTTATAATGTATGCGTGAACTGAGTATTTTAAGTTTGAGCAGACGCCGAGTGGATTAAACGTTCCGTCGCTTGATCTCAGGCAACTCAGAGTCAAATGTTTCAATATCGTCACGTCTCCTCCGCTTCTTACTTGTAGTGGCAAGCAGTTTTTTTCTTTTTACACCATCTCGAGTTAAAGAGAACAAAAACCGATGGAAACAATTAATTTCGTACATTTAAGATGTGATTCTTGGATTATGGTTTTCTAAAGCGGATAAAACAAATATAATTGTTTACCTTCCACTTTCTACACCAACTACCTCACAACCAGGCTCTTAATCAAAATACTACCCATAGCTTGGCTTACACGCTAAATGGGTCACACACGAGTTAGAATCCATGAGTAAGAATCTTTAAGTAAAATGAAGGTAAATTAGTGGCCCATGTCCATAAAAAACAATCCTGTTTGCTTCAAAATGTGCATATAATGTTCTAATCCTATTTTCCATGAGCATTCCCTTTTCGCGTTCTCCTAACAGATGAGGAACGAATTAACAGCTAAAAATGTATGACTTACTCCCGGGAAGGTTTAATTTAAACATCTCATAAAAGATTATGAACCTAATAATTATCTTTATTCCTGTCATGAACTGGTTGTCTCTAATGGTTACTGTGTAAGATATATATAAACTCTGAAGTAGTTCGGTGCATGCCTAAAAGAAACTTCTCTTGACGAAGGCTGGTTAAAATCAAGCCCTTGAACTAGTATCCCTTCGAAAAAGCTCCTTTGCTCTGGAGAACTATTGCTCCTTCCCAAAATTGAAAGTGAAAATACCCGAGAGATATATAGCTACAAATCCTTATACAGCCATTAGAGGTAGATGGCATACATCTTGAAATATTGGGGCCAGGAAGACGCTTGATCCTCAAGATGTCAGCTATCGCATAGATTTAATTTTACACCTAATATGGCCTCGCCGTCTATGTAGAACAAAAGTTTGAATGAGCTCTCCTCGGACTCTGTGACATAGACTCTGATAAAGCGAACAGGGCTAATTAAACACAATAGTTGCTCCATTCGTCAACATGGGTAAAGAATGGCAACGAGTTACTTGCCTGAGTAAAACTTGTTTGAATCACGAGCCTGATCATATACAGAGGAGGAAGGAGCAGTAAACTCTGTAGTGAAAGGATTCAGTAAACAAGATGAAGGAAGGATTTAGATGGATTGTTTGTTTAATGTAGGCGGGTTGTGGTCGATTAAGACAATTCTCTATTTTGAGGAGTTATAATTAGCGAAATCAGATTTTATTAGAATATTACTGAATCATTTTAGGTATTGGTAACGCTTTCAATACAAGAATTAGTTCCTCACAAAATTAAATGCCAAGCTTTAAGGTTTGTGTTACGCTCCTTCGTCGTTCAGATTACTCTTTTATATTTTGCAACTCGTGTTATGTCCCTTCACACATTTTCATTACTTAAAACTCGACCCCTTTCTTCTCAACCCTGTTCTTTAACTTTCTGCCCTTCCACACTCGCGGTGCTTCTAAAGGCTTGCCAAGTGACTACTCTTGTCTTGTCCTTGGAGAGGGGGCTCAGCCCACTCATTAGAGCGGTCTGAGAGGTGGAGTTGTACTATATCTCTCTCCTCCCTCCTCAACCATTTTTTATGCTCTCATTGCTATTTTATTCATGCTCACCTGCTGTTCCCCTCTATTTCATTTACCTTTATACGTTATCAAGTGTGATTGCTTGCACTTAAGCGTTTCTGTGTTGTCAGTTGTAGTGTATGACTGAATGAATGTGTGGTTGTTAGTAGGTGTTCTAGGTTTAAGTTCAGATTTTTTGCAGTTTCGGTGTACCAGTCCTACCTCACCGGTGTGCGTCGTTCCGTGGCTGAACCACATTGAGTTGGATGTTGTGCATGCCTGACCGCGGCTGCTTAGAGCGATGGTCTTAGCACCATTGAAGAGAAAATCCAGAAGACAGCCACCAGTTTTTAAAACGACGAAACTGTTTAAGGATTACACGGATCCCTCCATCCTTTTGAGGGTGCGCATCAGGTGACGTGGCTGCGTTGGTTGGTTCCGCTCTGCGCGAGACTATCTCCTTCCCCTAAATAACATAGTAGTATATGGAGAAAAATTAAACCAAAAACTACTTTTCAGAAGTTTTCGACTTCTGCTCTTCATACTCCTGGATGGTCAATTTAAATGTAGCTCCTATTCTCGGTACCTGATCATAAACAGTTTAGTTAATTATTTTAGAACCACACCTCCTGATTAATAACCCCTTTTCGCAGTTATTTATTCTTTTATTGGTATCTTGAGGTGTGTAGTAACTTGTGTTGTTCATTCGATTCTCATTATTTGACTGAAGAGGTTATGGTAAACTTCATACCGAAACTAGCCTCGTAAATAAATTTTATGCTCCTATACAGTATTTTCACTATCATATACCATAACTCACTATTGAGTTCTTTCCCTTATATATATAAATATATATATATATATATATATATATATAGATATATATATATATATATATATATATATATATATATATATATATATATATATATATACATATATATATGTATATATATATATATATGTATATATCTCTCAAAGTAGCGCCAGAGAATGATGAAAATGAATCCATTAAATCACATTGAAAGAAAAAACGGAATAATTTTTCCTTGCAGTAATATTTTTATTACCTTTTTTCGAAAAAATCCGTGCAAGGAAGCGATTCGAACCAGGCACACTGAGGCAGCAAGCACCGCTCTGATAACAGTTAAAAGTATGCCCTTAGTAGAATAATGTACTAACGGCATACTTTTAACTGTGATCAAAGCGGTGCTCGCTGCCTCAGTGTGCCTGGTTCGAATCGCTTCCCTGCACGGATTTTTTTCGAAAAAAGGGAATAAAAATATTACTGCAAGGAAAAATTATTCCGTTTTCTCTTTCAATGTTGTTTAATGAATTCATATATATATATATATATATATATATATATATATATATATATATATATATATATATATATATATGGAGAAGTAATACACAGAAACAAGAGAGAAAAGATTCTACTGGAGGTCACCCAGAGAAAATCAAAGAGAAAAAAACTATTGACCAGCAAGGAATTGAACCTCAGACCTCTGGTTATTTAGAACAGTGCTCTACATACCGATGAGTTAACAGGACACGTAAGCCATTCAACACATTTTATCAATTCAACTCTTTCGTTTGCACCTCAAGAGAACACCACCCAAATGAAACTGTGCCTGTAAGGATGGAGAAGATATAATCGAAAAAGCACGACATCCCTCCTTTGAGCGACCGAAAGCTATCGGCCAGTGTGGTTTGCGTGTGAACTAGCACGCGTCTCTTATCTCTTTGTTTCTTTGTATCCCTTCTCCACACATATTGATATCAAGCGTTAAAGCTTTGGAGGGGGGGGGGGAGGCGTGCTAGTTTGCGCGCCTATAGCTTTCGGTCGCTCAAAAGAGGAATGTCGTGCTTTTTCAATTATATCTTCTCCATCCTTACAGGCACAGTTTCATTTGGGCGGTGGCCTCTGGAGTGCGAACGAAGGGTGATTAGTCAAAAGGCCTCGCAGATCTCCCGTGTTTAATTTTCCTTCGTGGCTGTTGACTTTTCGTGATCCAGTTATATATATATATATATATATATATATATATATATATATATATATATATATATATAGAGAGAGAGAGAGAGAGAGAGAGAGAGAGAGAGAGAGAGAGAGAGAGAGAAAGAGAGAGATAAATGAACGATAATGTCCACAGCAATGCCGTTAAGTAAGAGCAATAGTAAGAATTCCTCTATCCGTTACGAGAGTCTCCATTTATTTCAGTTTCTCACTTTGTATCAAACCAATATCTATACCATTAGACCAAAAGAGAAATAACAGTAGACACAAGAAACACATTGAGAAATATTAGCTGCACTTTAAACATTAACTTTGGTGACCCTGTAGACATATTACATCTACACCGCTCTTAAATTCATAAACTTTTTGCAATACTCAAGTTATCCTGTAATATGTTAGATACGCCATTTCTTGAATCGGTATGAAAAACTCTTATTTACACCATCCTAAAATTTTATTTCTTATTATTCTTTCCAACTGTTTTCCCAAAAGGAACATTATCAAATTTAAATTTAGAATCGAATCGAGAAGGTTGTTAAAACATATTGGGTGAAAGGATGGGAATGATGGCGCTATGTTTGCTGTATCAGCGAATAAAAAGCTGAAAAATCTAAAAATATATTTTGATTCCAAGATAGTGTATTGCCTTATTCTCCAAATTCACCAAACTTTTTCCCATATGATTACTATTTATTGACGTTATTACATCAATTTTATGCGGAAATTACATCAAAACCTAATGTAGATAATTTTTAATAAGAATGGCACACCCATTTTAGACTTCTAGAGCATGAAAAACCTTTTCGTATGATTGTAATATTGCTCTAGGAATGCCCCGTAAGGGGCGCGGCGATTTGCCATCCTGGCTGACGTGCTGACGGGACTCCGTCCGACCCCAGCTTAGCCTCTTTATCTTCTTTCAGACAGCCTGTGTTTCTTCCCTCCTCTGTCGCTTTTCATACAACCTCTCCCACAACTTTCTCTGGTCAGCCTCTAATTTCACAGGGTAGATGCTGACCTTCTTCACAGCCAACTATCCCGGATCGGGGCTGAAGGGGAAGGAAACAGTGTTCCCTAGCCCCTGAGCTCTGGTTTGGAATGGTGGGTTTTAAACAACCTGCTTCATCCCCATTCATACCTTCCTAGCATCCATTTTCCTTTTCTCTTCACACTCTATCAATTTTACACCGCGTCCAAGGTGGAGCCGCCATGCTGATGGACTGCCAGGCTACCAGGCCGGAGGGGTAGTCTTGAATGGCGACACCTGTCTCTGCCAGGCCTGTACGCACCCCTTGCAGAGCGGACTACTGTGAGGGGTGATGAGCGTGTGCATCCTGTAAAAAATTTAGGGTCACCATGCCCAATGATGCAAATTTAAAAAACCCTTCTCCTTTCCCCCTCACAATCAAAGGAGCCGCCTTTTGGCAGCTTACAAAAGAAATAGAGGTTTTCCCCCACTGTGCTTGCGCAGGGGACCCTCTAAATTTCTCTAACCAGAGAGGAAGCTTACTCATCTCCTTCGCCTACGGGTGTAGGGGACTCCCTCTCACCCCCTTGTCTGGAGGTGCCTTCGGCCACTTCCCTCTTTCCAGCGCCAGTCTTCCCTTTACTTTCCAAAGGGACTGCCAAGAAAGCCAGCAGGCAGCCCATAACCAACCGCTCCCCATTGAAGCAGCTTGGTAGGGCAAACCCCCTTAGGGGCCAGGGAAGCCAGGCCCCTTCGGTTGCTTCCCTCAAAAGATCTGCTGGCAAGAATATTGAACCTTGCCGGGGTCAAGGCCTGTGCCTCCCCAGACTTGACTTGTGACAGCGCTGACAATGGGACCTGTGATGTCCGGGGGGGGAGGGATAGCCAACTGGAGGCCACCCCTGAGATAGACATGGTTCTTGAGGCAACACAGCCTCAGACAGTAGGGACTTCCATGGGAGGGAATCCGGGCTTGGTGCCAAGCACTGAACTCATGTCCACCCCTATGCAAGGTCCTCCTCAAACGGTTAGGGTTTCTAAGGCAGTACAAGGAGGGGAGGGCTCTACTCTGACCAGTGCCCCTGTGAGTGACAGGACCTTCTCCATCCCCGAGAAAGACCTTGCTGAGGTCGGTTCATCTGGCCTGGGGGCTCCTGCCGGCGGAGGGGAGAAGCTGGTTCATTCTTCGCCCTCCTCTCATAAAAAGAAAAGGACAAATAAAAAAAGACTAAAAAGACTCGGGACATTCTCCCTACGAGTGGGCGGCGGGGACGGATGAGGCCGCTAACATCCTTAAACGCGACAAAACCAAGATCGGCACGCCCGGCCCCGGCGCTCGGCTGGGCGAGGAATCCCCCCAAAAGACCAAAATTGCGCAGAGTGGAGCCTCAATTACGTCGGGGCCCCTCATTTAGAGATTGCCTGGCGTTTTCGAGCCCGCTGGCTTCAAACGCTTCCTCGTTATTCGAGCCACTGATGGTACCATGTTGTCCAAGGGCAACATGATTCATCAGAGGAGAGGATTAGCTAGTGCAATTGGTAGAGAGCCGAAGGTGACCCGTTTCTCGGACGGGAGCCTTCTGGCGAATCCCGCCTAGGCGGCCAAGATAAGTGCTCTTCGGACACTTCATGGCACCCC
This sequence comes from Ceratothoa steindachneri, assembly GCA_963969495.1. NCBI lineage: Eukaryota > Metazoa > Arthropoda > Malacostraca > Isopoda > Cymothoidae > Ceratothoa > Ceratothoa steindachneri. The sequence continues at coordinate 40,637,380 of OZ018323.1, read as the reverse complement.
GGTGAGTGTGACGCCGCACTTTACCATGAAATTCGTGAAAGGAGTAGTTTATGCGAGGAAACTTGTTGACTACTCCATTGAGGACATCACCCTAGAGCTGGCCGACCACGGGACGGTCAAGGTTTAGCGTGTGATGAGAAAACAGGGAGGGGCCTCAAGACCCACCCCTACACTCTTCGTCACGTTCGACTGTGACAAGATATCTTAGTCGGTGGGTGCTGGTTGGTACCGCTATCTCATGAAGGCATTCGTGCCACTGCTACGGAGGTGCTATTACTCTCACCGCTTGGCCACATGACTCGCTAATATAGACGTGTAAATTCGGGGTCACCCGAAGTCTGAGTAAATTGCTGCAAGGCCGCATACAATGAGTCCAGATCACGTGTGGCCAAGTGTGTCAATTGTGAAGAGCCGCATCCCGCGTCTTCGAAGCCCACCACGCCTAGTGGTGGGCTATGTAGCTCGGAGATGGTGTCTCCTCGAAAAAACGGCCCCGCTGCCTCTGAAGCCGAAACGCCCGCATAAGATTTCGAGACGGAGGGAGGAAGAGACTCGCATGGCGAGCCCAACCTCCCCTAATAATTCCTCGAAGGCGACAGCGTCTTCAGCGCATTGTCCGGCCAACAGCGCCCGGGGTTCTGCCACCAGGAAGCATACCGCCATTCCTGTGAGGGTCTTCTGTTTGAAGAGGCCCACCGCGTCTCCTCCGAGTAGGCCTGGAGGGCATATTCCTTCAATTGAATTGCCGGGCCAACTGGAAGGAGCTGCGGAGGCTCATCGCCTCCGGTTCCCCGTTAGCTATTTTTCTGCAGGAGACCATGCTATTCGCGTGCACCCTGCCTGCTCTCCCGAGGTATAAGAGTTTTGCGACCTTACTTCTACGACAATGGGGGCCGGGCTGGGGGATTTGCGGTTTACACTCGGCATGATGTCTCCGTTCTTCCTTTCACTTTAGATACCTCCTTTCTGACAGTGGCTGTTTAGCTTCACCTGGATAGGAGGTATACTGTTATTTTTGCGTACATTCTACCGTCAGCTCACTTCGAGGCAGGGGACTTACGCCGCACTGTGGCACGGTTGCCGAAGCCTTTCTCTTGCTTGTAGATCTGAATGGCAGACATCCTCTCTGGGGAGACAACTCAATAAATCCCAGGGGACAAGTCTTTGCCGATCTGATCGAAGAGCTTGAGATAGGTGTCATAAATGTGGATGAGTTTACGCATCACTACCCGAGAACCGCCTCATTTTCTTGACTTGATCTATCTCTGTGCCCTCCGGATGTAGCGCCTGATTTTGATTGGGTGGTGGTCGCTGACCTCCATGGTAGTGATCACTTTCCCATTTAAATATCATTTTCAGAGCAGCTGCCAACTGAGAGCCCACCTCGGTGGTGCTTAGTGCAGACGAGGTGGCCTGCATTTCAGGAAATGACTGATTTTTCTATCTCAGTCGAGGAGTTTAGGTCGGTAAATGAGGCCGTTGAGTTCTTTTCCGGCAACCTCATCGCCACGGGCCTGACTACTATTACCAGAACGTCTGGCCGTTTTGCAAGCCGACCACTCCCGTGGTGGTAGGACGAGTGTGAGACGGCCCCCAAACAAAAGCTTATGCCTACATGCGATATAAGCGCCGCCCGAACGATTTCACTGTCGCTGAATTTCGTCGGGCTAGGGCTAGGATCGGTATATTTCGAAGCACGCCAGCCGCCCTTTTTGGCGGGCATACGTTTGTTCACTTAACAGGAAGACTCCCATAGCAGAGCTGTGAAAGCGAGTTAAAAGGATTCGAGGCAAGTTCTCGCAGGACCACCCACCGTTCTCCAGGGAAATGGTACCGCAATCTCGGAACCCGCGTCCGTGGTGGAATCCTTCGCGACCGCTTTTTCTGCATTATCTATCCGGGATGCTGCTCCGCCAGCATTTACTGCACGTCGTGATTTCGCGAAAGGCCACCGACTGGATTTTACCTCCAGAGGCGGAGAACCCTTCAACGACAGGTTTACTTTGTGTGAGTTGCGTTCTGCTCTTTCTTCGTGCGCGGATACCGTCCATGGTCCGGACGATGTCGCGTACGCCATACTTCGACAGCTGGGTGAGCGAGGCATGGCATTTCTATTAGATTTGTTCAACAGGATCTGGGTGGAGGGTCGCCTCCCAAATTCATGGGGAATCACTACTGTGCTCACCTTTTGCAAACCGGGGAGAGATCACTCTCCTTCGGCCGATTTGCGCCCAATTTCTTTAGCCTCTTGCGTGTGCAAGTTGATGGAGAAATTGGTAAATGTTCGATTAGCCTTTGTCCTGGACATCGGAGGCCATTTTTCTTCGGCATAGTGGGGGTTCCCCAAGTTCCACTCCACGTCGGATGCTCTGCTCCGTCTGCGAGGCCTTTTTTCGTAGAAAGTACTACGCCACCGTGTTTTACGATCTGGAGAGGGCCTATGATACCGCATGGCGATACGGTACCATGAGGACTCTCCATACGATGGGGGCAAGGGGACGCCTCCCAATGTTTATATCTAAATTTTTGCGATATCGTCGATCGATTCCGCGTAGGGTGGGGCGCGCCTTCGCCAGCCCAATGGAGCAGGAAGAGGGTGTCCCGCATGGAAGTGTCCTCAGTGTCACACTCTTTGCCCTGAGCATCAATGGCATCACCTCGCTGCTACGCTCTACGTGGACGACCTTTCGATCTGTTTTGGCGCGGCACAGATCCAAACTCTGGAGCGTGGAGTCCAACAGGCATTGAACCACGTCTCTCGCTATGCCGAAGCGCACAGGTTTTGTTTTTCTTTGGTCAAGACTAAGGTAGTGCACTTCTGCCGCCATCCATGGCTTCACCCGACCCAGATTTGTTTATTAATGGGGTGCGCCGGAAGTAGTTGAATCGCACAGTTTCCTTTGTTTTGTATTTGACCCTGCCTCACGTGGGAGGCTCATATTCGCAGCCTTAAGGTCTTTTGTACCTGCGCTATGGATATTCTTCGTTCCGTGATGTTTAGCGCTTTGGGTGCTGATAGGGCTACTTCCTAGCTTTATCATAGATCCTTTGTTTGTTCGAAGCTTGATTACAGATGTGAGTTTAATGAATCCGCAGCCGAACGTATATTGCGGAAGGTGGACTTGATCCACCACACTGACCTTCGCATGGCGACCGGTGCCTTCCTCACTTCCCCTATTGAGAGCCTGCTTGTTGATGCTGGATAGATGCCATTATCGCTGCGCCGTGCACAGTGCATTACTCGCCTGTACGCACAAACGCAGCGTCTCCCTTTTCGCTAACGCATTTCAAAGCATCCGCAGCTGAATCGGCGGTGCCTTTGCAGCCGAGAAGCACAAGTAATACTCTAAGCCATTTGGGTTTAGGGCTAAGAAACTCCTTCGACAGCTAGATATAGCTCTCGAGCCGGTGTCGCCCCTGGATCTGCCTAGGACGCCAACTTAGAGGGTACCACCGTTGGCTATTTGTCACCACGCCTCTGCTCCCAAAGCCTTTATAGCACCGGAAGTATTGTATTCAGCCTTTTAGGAGCACATCTCGTGTAACGCTGGAACCGTGTCAGTGTATACGGATAGCTCTAAGTCCGAAAGGGGGGCGGTTTCTACGCCTTATCCCCTCTGTTTGAAGTCAGCGGGAGTCTACCGGACGGTGCGTCTGTCTTCACGGCTGAGTTGGTTGAAATAAACCACTCGGTACGGAAGATTCCGCAACGTGGCCGGTTCGGAGACCGGATGGGGATTTATAGAGACTCACAGGGCGCCCTGGGTGCTCTCGGGGCATTGGAATCTCCGCACCCTCTGGTTTGCTATATCCGTAATGCCACGGTTTTAGTGAGCCGGGTGGATGTCGAGATTATCTTCTGCTAGGTTCCTGGACATGTAGGAATTGTGGGGAATGAGCGCGCCGACGAGTGGGCCAAAGACGCCGCGAGGAACGTGTGACCGGACCAGCGTTTCGCTCTTTCACACACAGACTACATGGCAGGAAAACTGGCATCTCTTCGGAATGCTTGGCAAAGAAGATGGGAGACGGACCAGGGGAACTTAAAGTTGCGTGCCATTGCGCCGCGACTGTTCCCGTGGCCATATCCCCCAATGCCGCGATGGCTTCAGGTCGCTTTCTGTTGTCTCCGAATCGGGCATACTCGTCTACGCCCTATTGTGGAGACTGCGTCTTCCCCCAGACTGTTGGCACATTTTTGTCGAATGTCCCAGTCTGGGTAATCTTCGTGCACGTTGCCTGTCACGGTACCGGGATGGGCGAGATCGCTACCGCCTGTCCCTTGTACTCGGAACGAGTGCGTGCACATTGACTGGAGGATTTGTAGACTTTTGGGGGGAATCCGGCCTTCTCCCTTTTATTTAACTAGTTTTTTTTGTTTTCTTTAAAGGTCGCACGTTCCTGCGCTGGGGGGACCTCCCTCCGACGGAGGAGCTTGCTTCCTGCTCGTTGCCATTTCCTTTTGTTAATTTTTAGTGTTGGCTTATTTTGTTTTTGTTGTTTGTTTTGTGAATCTTATTTTAAAGTAGCCTAGTACTAGGCAGTTTTAAATACGACGACTAATGCCCAAGTAGGCAGTTGCCAGATAAGCTCTTAAAATTTTAAAAAAATGCTCCAGGAATGATATTCCGACGGCGAAGAGGGCTTATCACCCTTTATAAAGCCACAAACGTCAAAATTTCAACCCTATTCAGCAATTCAAGAATTTTTTCCAGGAGGTGATGTTGAGATGTCGTGAGGCTACTAATTTACGATAAGGGATTTGGTTTTAAAGTTCCTTTTTATTTTCCACGTATTTTAGGCTAGTAAAGGTTGTAATATTGTTTCGTATCGATGTAATAGTGTACTAGGTGAAATATTTCGATGGCGGAAAGTGTCCATCGCACGTATAATGTCGCAAATAGACAATATTTCACCCCGATGGTAAAACAAAATAATTTTTCTACGGCGCCACCTTGAAATGCACTCGCGCACGCGTTTCACTGACTTTTTGAGAGTCGGACTAAGTTACGGTCGCTTGCGCGGTTACAGTAAATTTCGAGACCTTTCCCACCACGATTGTTTTGCCATAAAATGTATGTTTCTGACGTTTTTAGACTTACCATAGAGTCAGCTCGATATGAACACAGTTACCACGAAAAATAATTAATTTTCGGCGAAAATGAGCGATTTGCGGAGAGAAAGACGATCAAAAATCACTAACATAACATATCCAGACCTTACTTAACCTTATCTAACCAAACTTAACTTAATCCTACCTAACCAAACCTGACTTAACTTTAGCTAGCCAAATCCAACCAAACCTAACCTAACTTTACTTAACCTGTTCTTATTTAAACTAACCTCCTTGTGGCGAGTTAAGTTTGATTTCCTTTAGTTTAAGTTAGGTTATGATTTATTGATCCTCATTTTCTCTGCAAATCGCTTATTTTCGCCGAAAAATGTTTCGTTTTCGTGGTAACTGTACTCATATAGAGCTGATTCTATGGTAAGCCTAAAAACATCAGAAAATACATTTTATGGCCAAAAATCGTGGTGGGCAAGATCTCGAAATTTATCTTTACTTTTGGTATTTCTTCTACGTCTTTGTTCAGAACAAATTTTTTTACAAATATTAACATTAAAAACAAAGACGGGAGCCTGACTTAAGACATCGTATGGTATTTCAAGATGCGTACGTAATTTAGTCCGACTCTCAAATAGTCAAACTCGCGCGCGAGAGTTAGTCCAACTCATAGCATCTCAAGATGGCGTCGGAGAACAATTATTGTTACACCATCGAATTGAAATATTTTGTTTATTTGTGACTTTATAACGTGTGATAGACCCTATCCGCCTTAGAAATATTACTCACGATACGAAGCTTAAAACGCGTGACCCGCGCATATTTAAAATTACCGTAATGGATTCCTTAGGAAAGGTGTCCACTCTTAGTTAAACGATTGGAACTACATTGATAATTTTCTTATGTAATAAATACGATTTCACTTTCCTTTTAAAAAATAAAATTATGTAATTCCTTGACAACCTAATATTACATTAGGAATAGCTATGTTAACGCTTAAGATTTTTCCTTGTTCATAAATAGAAAATCGAATTAAAGGGCTAACATTTTTCAGAAGGAAGATCTATACACTTGTAGAATGATGGCCAGCACAATACAAAGTAGTTGGCTTTTAGGCTTGATTTAATTAGAATATTTACTTTACAGGTATAGCCGCGTGAATTAAGTCTCCAGTTCAATAATCTCAGTGGCCAAAATATATTCTAACTTTGTCCGTTTATGGGTAATGTTGTTAGAGCCAAATTACCATTCCGCTTGGCGGACCCCACGCCCTTCAGGCTCGGCAACTCTTTGGTGGCGGAAGATAATGAAAGGCCAAGGAGAAGTGTGCAAGATGATAAGGGATGAAATAACACAGGGCTGAAACATTTCTAGCCTCCTCCCTCACACACACACACTTAAAGCTCAGCAAATTGTAGACATGGCAACAAAGAAACTAGCACTTTTTCAATGAATTTAAGCCATTAAAGTTGAAATGAAAGATAATTTATTTTTAAGTTATATATCCTATATAATCATCAAGAATAAATCCACTATTTTGAATTTTACAAAGTTAGTGTCCATATTGATACTTTGTAAACAACCATTTAGTCTTTATTAATGGAGAATTACGATTTAGCATCGAATGAATTTAAGTGGCAAATGTGCTTTCTAGTGCTTTATTTTTGTGACCTATCCAAATTAATGCTTCTTTTATTTAAATTTGATTTGTTATATAGGCCCTATACTTTATTCATTTTGAGGTTGGTAACAGTTTAATCTGTCTGACATGAAGCCTGAACTTGCATGAATATGAAGACCCTTATATCTTCCGTTTGTTGCTATAGTGCCTGTTTTCGTAACCGAGGGAAATCTCAAAATGGGCACAAAAACCAAACACTAAAAAAATATTCCATTTGTTAATAATTGATTAATGCGAAGCAATCTGTATACTTGTAAATAATTCTAAACCACCAGGCAATAATTAATGTATCAATGCAAAGTAAACTCTATATTTGTAAATAATGTATAACCGCAAGGCAATGAAATAGTTGTGCTCTCACGCTAACACACAAACATTGGCACACGTTAGAAGGCAGGTGCAAGACGACGGCTCTGACTGCGGCGATAACGAAGACAATTGAAACAATTGTGCATACAAATAATGAGTGTGACAGATAAGGAAGTTGGACCCACCAGCTTTGACATGGACCCGTGAAATACGAAATTTATTTTGCTACAGATATTGACCTGATAGAGGTCAGTCAGATTTCCAAGTTCGAACGCTCTCTTGGTGAACACGCGCCTACACTAAATACACGCACACACTCTCGGGTCAAGTTGAATTTGCTCAGTTCTTAGTTCGGAGAAATGGAGACACGCGCCTAATCTTTCGTATAATAAAAGCACTTGTAAAAGACACACAAAGACAGTCTGACAGGGAAATTCAGACAGAAAGAGACAGTCAACCAGAGAGAGAATAGTCAGTAACAAGACCGAGACCAAGATTTAATATCAGAGGCGACCAGTCTCCCTCCAGGCATTCCGGCAGCCAGGTCTTTTTCAACCGGATCTTGGTACCGCAGTCATGGTTTAACTTTATAATCACTTTCAAAGCCCGAAGTGTGTTATGAAGCCGCATCCTTTTTTCGCTGGCTCTCAAGGCGTTATATCATTTGGTATTACATATTTTTAAATATACTTAGGGGCAAAGTATCAGGTTGGAACGAAAGAAAAAAAACTTAGGACTCTGGAAATATTTAATCATAAACATAACCTTCATTGCTTTCTAGACCCTTATTTCATTTTTCATCCAGCTTATAAATGCCACGCATTAAGTTTTGAGGCAAAATATGAATCCAACTCGTTTTCAACCTTTTCTATTGATATAAACCTAAGACCATCAAACTGGTTCTGTAATTCCCTAAACAAGTGATACTTAAAAGAAGCAAGTCAGGAGAATATAGAGGATTAAGTAATATTTCCGAACCGAGCTCTTCCCAGAGATCTTTGGTGATTCGCGCTGAGTAAGGATGGGGAATATCGTGATAGAGGATGACACCCTTTCTGTTAACTAAGGAGAAAGGCATGAAGCACAAAGCTGTTTTCAAACGACAATGCTGATTACAGTAGAGCTTAGCATTAATTGTTTGATTGTTGTCTAAATTTCGAAATAGAAAATTCTTTCAATATGGATGATGAAGCAATCTTTCCAAAACAATCTCATCCATTTGAGTTGTGTGAGGACGGGCATTAACGTGATGGAAGATGACACCTCTTCTGTTGAGTGAGAAGGATCACCTTTGGTCCAAAAGCGTCATTTAAAGGCCAAAGGTGATTTCAGTAGAAGTTAGCATTATTTTTTTAATTGTTCAATATCCTAACATACACTCAACGTTATCTTTTGGGGATGAAGCCATCATCTCGATGGTAGAGAAATTCTGCTTCCTCGATTGATCCACGAATGGGAGAGGTGGGGGAGAGGGTAAACGTTATGATAAATCATCTAGTTCTCATCGCTAGTAACAAGCCTAATAAATATGGTGCCTGAAGGGCTCGTGAAGACAATGAATGACAACAAACAACACCCTGTTACATATTCGCCGTAGATAGTTCATGCAGGAGCAAATTTCTACTACTAGATTACGTTAAATGTTTCTGCGAGTTCAATATAAGATATAGCAGGATTGGATGTGACAACAGCTTCCAACTCTTCAGATTTAAGTTCTTTTGATCCATGTTTTAGACTGAAAGCCCCAATTCTAAAATTTGAAAATGACCTTTTACAACTTTTTTCATTTACTGCATCATCCTTATAAGTATTCTGAGTGGATTTTGCCCCTTAACTTGCATTCCTACCTTTAAGAATCTTGTACAATAAAATATGTCTAATATGATCTTTAGATGGGACGAAAATAGAGGTGAATACCGAAGAAGATCATGAACAATATTTTTATTATCTGAAAAATAAATGTATATATAATTTTCTCATTCTACCATTTTAAACGATAAAAAGAGGCACTACTTTAATAAATAATATCTGAAACTTTATTCTAGAAAATAGGACATCACTTTCGTTCCCACCTGATATTTTCGGCATCTTAGTAATTCGGAAGCAACGATCTAATATATTACGTGCCTCACAATCGGGAACTAAATATAGAGAGTGATAAATGGAACGATAGTAAGTTCCATTTCTGCAAGAAACTATTAGCCTAAAAGGAGTTAAGTGGTTGAGATTCATTGAATGTTTGTTTGTAGAGAATGGTTCGCTTCTCCTGTAATTCTCTCAGTGGAAAGATTTTAAATTCTAACGCTTCACTAGCTAACAATGATTTCCCTTATTTCGAAGAACATCTTACTATATTTTCTCCCCTATAGTCCATACTATTTCAATTAATTAATCTTTCTATCTAACTTTCCTTTTGATTGAAAATTCTACTAAATTCTATATGGATTTAATTAAAACCAAATTATTAACCTTAAATTACTGAAACTAGTCTAATTCATGTGCGATATAACGATGATGTTCCTTATTCATGGTCGAATAACTTTGATATTAATGTATTCTTAAACTTAATACTTTGGTCCTTAAAGTTAGGAAAATACACTCTCCCTACTAGGATATCTTACTTAATGACAGGTCTAAGTTTCATTTTTATATTCTTTTAATGGTTGTGGTTTAATCACCGATCTGCAGTCAAGATGCCTTTATTTCTTTGTGGAAACCTACTGATTAACGTGGGATCCGAACCACCAGGAATGTGACTCAAATGGGGACTAACTTCACTCGAAGTGGCTAAACCTCATTAAAATCGGAAGCGGTGTATCCACTCGGCTAAACAGTAGTTCGAGGATTCATATAAGAAGAATGCAGAATACCCTTTTATTTCAACCAACAGAATGGTATTAATCGTAGTGTTTTCACATCATTCTTTTACGTACTCTTATAATAATCTTCCCAAAATACTTAGATAAAAAATGCCATACAATTTATAACATATCCTGAATATTAAATACAGACAAAAATATTTTCATAATGAGAGCGATAATGAAAATTGAAAACCCGACACATGCTGACATTACTTTAAATTCCCGTTCGCCTTGGAATTTAGTCATCACTCCAAAGGATATTGGTCAAAACTTCCCTCTCAAAACCAACGACAAGGATACAAGGATTTAACCAACACCCGGGACAGAAGTACAAATATATCTAAACAAAGTGAGCACTCTACCTTATTTATGCTCATGCATATTTGGAAGTAGGTACATGACTGGAATAACACTAAATTAATCATTAAATATAATAATTTTTTCTCAATATTCATTATTCAGGGGTTTTCATTCTATCTATAGAGGTAAAGTTTTGAATATAAGACGGTTCGGCTCCTTATTACAAAAATAATGTATTTATATAGTTGGGGAATTTAGCGGAAGAGAGAACAACACAATTGGAATTATAGCAATGAAATTGCTATAGAAAGTTAATAGAAAATAATTGGGTAAAATATAATATGGATAAGTGTATTTTAAGTTCGGCAGATATATTAAATATTATAATATGGATAAGTGAGTATTAAGTTCGGCAGATATATTAAATTATTAAAATATCTATTAAAAAATTAACGCAATTCAGAAAGTTTTGGTGATTTAGAGAGGATGGCGAGGAAATGAGAAATATAACTATTTTGGAGGATCAATATTTATGCGTTAATATATGGAAAGGCTCCGCTTCACTCGCCCTTACGAACAAGTAGTACGATTGTGCTTTTCGTCCTTTGTTGCAAAATCTTTTGTCGTACTACTTGTTCTTAAGGGCGAGCGGTGGGTGTGAGGGGCTCCCTTCCTATAGTAACTCATAGCCCCGTTCGAAACCAGCTTCAGTAACCAAACAAATATACGAATAAGCAAACTAATATATGAATAATATATAAATATAAATTAGCAGCCGCGCAGCTTATCTTTAACTTTACCAAATGTACAATGCAGTATGGTCTGATGGTGTCTTTTGACGCAGAATGCTGGGCACGAGTATGAAATGTGATTTTGATGAAAGGGATGCTTACAATGAAGTGTGTTGCCAGATTATAAGAAAAAGTGTAGATGTTTAAAATATAGACAGGAAAAGTTTATATGTTCAAAATGGAGTTCTAAAAATGTCATTTTATATTTATAGGGATTACAGGATGTTTTGAGATGTATTGTAATTTTAATAGGATTTTGGCCCTCCTATTTAAGGTTTGGGAAACAGATGCCCTATCTTACAATTTAAGCTTGTGTCTTTTTTTTGTGTTTATTCCTTAAAAAGCTCTTGGTAAATAAAACAAAAAGTTTCTAATTTGCTTTGCCTTTCTTTTATGGTGTTTTGCATATACCTTAAAATTTTAATTTCGAAAAATAAAATTAGTCACTGTTGAAAATCAGAAACTATGTCATAGAAAATACAATCAGATGGATAACATTTCTAAATCATTATTATGCATGTGTAAATGAAAAAATAATTGTAAGACACAGTAATTAGATAGAGCTAATTTTTTGTCATTTAATTTATACATCTTTATTTAGAATGAATTAAGTGAATTCGTTCACATCTTTCAGACCAACTTCTTGTATATTTTTGTTCAGAGGATCCTCATCTGAGCGGAATTGAGCTAGTAAACCTGTATTTTAGTTGGTTCCCTCTCGTAGAGGGGTGACACGTCTAGGCTGTTACAACTGATACCTGGAGGAACGGCACATTCTCCTAGCCTCTATGACCAAGGCAGTCTCAAACTATATTAAGACTTCCTGTGATTTATTTCTTCAATTCATTTCCATTTAACCCTCTAATTGCCACTTAATTTACAAAGCGCATCTTAACTATTTTTGGGTGCAGGCAGCTAATTTTGTAGTCTAGTCGACTACCAGCTATTGATCATTCATCGCTGTTTCGGCCGTGGATGAGGGTGGTGTTTCATCCGTCGATCTTGGCTCCGGTTTCTTTGTTGGCTTTTAACATTACTGAATGTCGCCCACACTTATCCTTCTACAGCCCCCGTCCCTCTATTCCATGTTATTTTAAAACTCGCACAGGGATGTTAGGTATAGTAAAGACAACCACGTTCCTACTGGATTTTTTGTTCTCCTAACCTCAACACCTGCAGTTTGTTCTCCCGGCCCTAATGCCTACAGAAGGGTCTACGGCTATGATTTTCAGATACATTTTCTACTTCTCCATGTTGGGGTATGGCTGTGTAAACTAGCTTGGCGCTCAGAGTCGTACACAAGCACGGGCAGACAGCTGACCAAAAGCCGTTGAGATATGTCTAGGGCGATTAATAAAGAGGGCGATTACGGTTGACCGGGCTTAGACTAATGGCTTGCCAAGTTGCAGTTCAAAGGATATATACAAGACGATACCAAAAAATAAAATGTATGTATATATATATATATATATATATATATATATATATATATATATATATATATATATATATATATATATATATATATATATATATATATATATATATATATATATATATATATATATATATATATATATATATAATAAAAGAGGGCAATTATAAAAAAGGGGTGAAAAAATTACTTATGATAGATAAATGAGTTAAGTGAAGATTAAGGAGGTAATCTGGACATAACCAATCAAGATCCCTTTGCCTTTAAGCTCGGGCGAATTGGAGGGGGGGTGGAGGGATGAGGGTGGAAGACAACGGCACAGGTATCCAAGAAGATACTGCGGAGTCCTGACGAGGAGAAATCGATGATGGGGTTAGATTACTTTGTGATGAAGAATGAGATTTTCTCTGCTCCAGACAGACGTAATCTGAACTCGAGTCGATTTTGCAGATCGGCAGGTAGTCTCAGTCTCGAAAGAACGGGAATCTTGAAGGGGTGGTGAAGATGAGAGGGCCAAACAACTCTTTGGGAAGAAGGGGGCTTGATAGCTTTCCTCTAAACAGGGGCCAAAGATAACCCCCCCAAAATACCAAACTTTACCTGCCACCAGATAAAGATAATAATATATATATATATATATATATATATATATATATATATATATATATATATATATATATATTGAGGTATGGCTGTGTAGACTAGCTCGGCGCTCATAGTCGTACACAAACACTGGCAGACAGCTGACTAAATGCCGCTTGAGATATGTCTGGGTCGATTTATAAAGAGTGCGATTTACGGTTGACCGAGTTTAGACTAATTGCATGCCAAGTTGTAGTTCAAAGGATATATAAAGAAAATACCCCTAAATAAATTTTTAATCTTTATAATAGAAGCGGGCAATTTATATATATATATATATATATATATATATATATATATATATATATATATATATATATATATATATATATATGTATATATATATATATATATATATATATATATATATATATATATATATATATATATATATATATATATATATATATATATATATATACACGAGTGACGGTGATTAAGTTTTGCTAATCGGTAGGGCAAAACAGGAAAGGGGATGGCTGTTTGTGGGGGTGATAGGACAAGTTATTACAAGTCAGGACCTGCAGCCTCACGCTCCTGCCTCGTCTATTTAAAAAGCAGTAGCTGATAGCAGATCGCCAGTCACAATTTTTTTCAACAATAGAGAAGGTTGAACACCACGCAGTGATCAAATATTTGACCAAAGAAGGCAAGAATGCAAAAGAGATTCATGAACGCATGGTGGCAGTGTACACCGACACCGCCCCTTCCTATGCAACCATTGCTCGCTGGAATAGGGAGTTCCGCTATTGTCGTGAGTCCTCGGAAGACGACCCCCGTCCAGGACGCCCGTCAGACGTGACCAACGAGGACAATGAGGCCGTGTGGAGAGGATCTCGAAACTCGACGGGTGAAGGTCGAAGAAATCGAGCGAGAACTTGGAATATCACATGGAAGTGTTATGAACATCATCCACGGCAATTTGGCCATGACCAAGGTCTCTGTTCGTTGAGGCACTAGAAACCTCACGCCCCATGATCGACTTCAACGTCGTCAAAGTCCACAAGGCTAGAGTTGCACAAGCTGCCCTGCGTGAGTGTGGATTCGAGGAGCTCAACCATCCCTCCTACAGTCCAGATCTGGCCCCGCGCGACGACTTTTTATTCCACCAGCTCAAGGCTGCACTGCGTGGACGCCGGTTTATGGACGATTAAGATGGATTTTCACGAAGCCAATTAAAAAAGGCGCTGGAATTAATTCTTTCTGGATCTTGGTTCGCGTTTAATAATCAAGTTTACTGCCAGATCGATGAAGTTTGCAATGGGTTCTACAATGGGACTACCGCAGCTGACTTTTTATGACACATCTTGAAGATCAAATGTTTTGTACTAATTTAGATTACTAACCCTCCTTCTACCGCCGTTTTGTTGATAATTCCTTGGCAACTTTTAATAATTCAGCACATAACCAACTTTTCTTGAATTTTTGGAACACTTTACACACCAACATCAAATTCACCATGGAAGTAGAGTCAAATTATAAGATAACCTTTCTTGACCTTTTAATCACCTGAGATAATGACCAACACAAAAATTCAAACAACCATTTACTGGAAAAAAACTTTCACAGGACTAGGTTTGAACTACTTTACTTTTTGTGATTTCAGATACAAAAAAAATATTCACAATAAAAACTTTAATACATAGAATTTTCTCGCTATCATCCTCTTCCCAATCAATTCATAATGAATTTATTTTTCTTAGCTAATATTTTCTAAAAAAATTATTTCCTTCTGACCTATATGATAGGGTTTTAAAAAAGCTATTTGATAATCTCATTGACCCCCCTCAACCCTGCATAGCCGTTCCTAAAATGCCCATATATTTACTAATTTCAGAGATGGGTTTTTTAAACGATACTTTTAAAAGAAAAATCCTATTTATTTTTAAAAGATATTTTCCCCAAATCAACCCACAAATAGTTTTTATAAACAATCAATCGATAGGAAGTTTCTTTAAAAGTAAAGATCCTATCTCTTTAGACTTCCGCAGTGATAATGTTTATTTATTTAAATGTCCCAGTTGTACTGGAGCCTCTTACATTGGTAGCACTGTTAGGTCTCTTGGAGCAAGGTTCTCTGCTCATATGGGGATTAGTTGGCGCACAAACAAAATATTAAATAAAAATGAAAAGTCATCTATTAGGGAACAAACCATGAGCTGTAAAACTGACATTTCTATGGATAATTAACAACAACAAACATTGCCTAAGAACCCTCGAATCTTTATATATCAAACACTACAAACCTACGCCCAATGAAGATTTAAGTGCAATATCATTATTAATTAACTAATTTTAACTGCAGTTTGTTAGTTGGTTTGCTTTTTAACAAACCAAGCGTCACTGTAACCTATAAACACTAGCCCCTTGTTACGCCACCATTCACTCTCTAGGATGGATCCACTTTAGTAAGTACCCAAATTTACCGTTTTTATATTAAATGTTTTTTAACTCTTACAGTCTTTAAAAAATTAAAAACAAAGTTTAAATTTACTATCTTTAAATAATGCCAGGTTAATTTCTCTTATAGATTTTAATTCATTTCTGCAATAAACTTTAAATCTATTAACTAATTTTTTGAGTCAATTTTAAAGCCAATTTAACTGTTGCACATTCATATTTAATAAAAAAAAATTAACTTGTAGTACATTTTACTTATATTTTATAATTGGTCACCTTTTAAAATAATGTCTTGTTGGCCTTTTCAAGTTTTCTTCATATGTATTAACTTTGTAAACTTATTCTAGCCTGAAGATGAAAACTTGTAGTTTTCAACACGTTGTGAAAAATTAAAAGATGCATCCGTTTCTCGTGGCTCTGGGATTTATCCTCAATATTAAATGCAGGCTTCACGGCAGAGCTCCATATGGATATATATATATATATATATATATATATATATATATATATATATATATATATATATATATATATATATATACACAAAAGGGAGGAACATATTACTTATGGTAGTCAAATGAGTTAGGTGAAGATTAACGAGGTAATCTGGGGATGACCATACAAGATCGCTTTACCTTCAACCGGTGGCGAATTGGAGGGGGAGGGGGCAACGGCGCAGGTCTCCAAGAAGATAATGCGGGGAGATGTGACGAGGAGGATTCGAAGATGGGATTGGCATACTTTCTGATGAAGAATGAGATTTTCTCTGGTCAGAGAGAAGTAATCTGAACTCGAGACGATTCTGATATCGGCAGGGAATCTCAGTCTCGGAAGAACGGAAATCTTGAAGGGATGGTGAAGATGAGAGGGCCAAACAACTCTCCGGGAAGAAAAAGGCTCGATAGCTTTCCTCTGAACAGGGGCCAAAGCATAACGAAGGTAGGTCTGCTGACGAGATTTTCGACGACGTACGACGAAGGTTTACGGGGGTTCACGGAAAACAGACGGCAGTCTGAACGGAGTGGATGGCGGGCTTTTAATCTCCTTGAGAAATTGTGAGCTTCGGGTTAAATTCCCCGTTGGCTAATCCGATAGACGCCTCAGGGCCTTGCGGTCCCTAGGGGATTCTTGGCGCTAGACTAAGCAAACATATTTCATGATAACACGTCGTTCCAGACGATGAAACTTACCTCGCGATATGGGGTTAGGGTTAATCTGGCTGCGCACGGCTTTATCGCAGGGGAGGGGGAGGGGCGTGTGGCGTCCAAAAGCAAACACAGCTGTGACGGCTGATTAAGCGAGGCACTGATTCTTTCTCGAACTTTCTAAAATTCTCACGCTGGCGCACGTGATCTTGAAAGAATAGAGGGGTATTTCCGAGGAGGCTTCCTCTCACGGTGTTCCTCCGAGGCCATTCCTTCACACTAGCTTCAGTCACGACGAAATGAGCGCGACTGTTTTCGTGCCCCTATCACACAAAGCATCGGCGGTTCCAGGTCGCTCTCTGACTTCGTCGAATTATGTTCCCTCTTGGGGATGCACTGCAATTTGATATGGCAATCCTCAGCTTAGGCATCCAAACTTCCAGACACATTCTTGTTGAATGTTTTAGTCTGGGGGTATCTACGCATACTTTTTAATTTTAGTTTGTTTTTTTTACCCTTCCTTTAGTCTTAGTTTGCCTCAAACTCCCGCTCCTTCCATAAAAGGTTCCGAGTGGGCCCAGATGGAGAAGGGTCGTTGGGAGCAGCCCCCTTGCCAGTTTTTCTTTCACTCGTATTTAATGTGACATCCATTAAAACTAGATGAGCGCGACTGTTCTCGTGCCTCTATCTCAAAAAGCATCGGCGGTTCCAGGTCGCTTTCTGACTTCGTCGAATTATGTTCTCTCTTGGGGATGCACTGCAATTTGATGGGGCAATCCTCAGCTTGGTCACCCAGACTGCCAGACACATTCTTGTTGAATGAGCTAGTCTGGGGGCATCTATGCATACTTTTTAATTTTAGTTTATTTTTTTGCTCATTCCTTTAGTCTTAGCTTTCCTCAAACTCTCGCTCCTTCCATAAAAGGTTCCAAGTGGACCAAGATGGGAAAGGGTCGTCGGGAGCAGACCCTTTTGCAGTTTTTCTTCCATTCGTGTTCAATGTGACATCCATACTGTTATGTTTTTCTTCTCTAAAAAATATGAGCTTGTTTGTTGTTTATGTAGTATGTTGCGGCATTGTTTTGTATGTTTTTGTTGATTTTATCGTATTTGTATTTTTACTAGAATTGATTCTATTTAATTTTCGGTTTTTTTTCTAGAACTTACTTTACTTTTGGGTTTATTACATCACTTTTATTTATCAACTTACACTACACTTGTGTTTTTTTGTTTTACACTTAAATATATTAACTTATACATGACGGGTGTTTCTTCTTTTTGGTCAAAATTTTAACCCAAGTAAACATAGATGCCTCCTCGATTATCAGCTGATCACTTTCGTTGGGGAATCAAGTATTAAATGGGTTTCCTTCTTTGATATTTGTGTGCTCTGCTAATGTTGTAGACAGTTCTTCTAATTTCCTCCATATTTTCTCCGCAATTTACTTGATGTTGGTATTGAAAACTTCTGTTTCTTCCTCTTGGTGCAAGCTCTTCTTACTTCTCCTCTCCTTTCTTCTCGTGATAGTAATTATGTAGAGAACTTTATTCAGTTTCATCTGGAATTCCTGTATTTTTCGTTTTTAACTCACTGTTGATTGAGCTGGTAGGATACAAGAGGCCTCCTTCTTAGTGCCATATATACTTTCCTTTTTTTCATGCCTTAACCTCTTAATCTGTATAATAAGTTAGGCAATGACGTTGCTTTACTCTTCCTCTCCGTTATATCTTATTTATACCATCTCGATGTTATATTTAATGCCAAAACTTTTCCTCTGTGTGATATCTGTAAATCTGGTCGTCGACTTTGATATCTGCAATCATGTTACTGGAGATTGGGCCTATCGTAAATTTTCTTATATTGGTTCCAGTATTTAGTAACGACGAGCTGGCTCAATTTTCCTGCAAAATCTATTTTTAGACAGTCAGGCATTATTGGTGGCGGCAGCAGCTCCGCTGTATATAATGATTACAGCGAGGGACTGAGACAGTCTTTCTGCGGGAATCCAGCTTCCAATTTGAATTCTGGTCGTGAATAATCATTAATCACCTCGTTATCATTCTTGTGTGCGATGTAATCGTGGATAATTTTCTAGCTTGCTGTCACTGGAGATTTAAATCTTATATCGCATTCATCTGACCCAAACTTTGTCAAATGCTTTCTCTACATCTCTCAGGACCAGATCAATGTAGTTTTCTCTGTTTTTGCCCTAGTTATTTTTTCAGTAATTATAGCAAATGCCATGGTAGGTTTCTAATAATTATCTTCTTTCTCGATGGTCTGCCTTTAATTATCTATATTAATCCACAGTATTCTTTTGTTTTTTTCTATATTTAATTTTTCTATCAGGCTATCTCATATATAGCCTTGATGCTCTTCGATGAGATGCATTAGTTTTTCTTCTGGGTCCATCGTATCTTTCTTTTATTGGTCCAAGGAGCTTTAATTGGTCGTATATTTCGCTTAGCTGTCGATTTTTCACTTGAATTCTTCCGTCCCTGAGGGTGAGGAAGTGTACTAAATCTCCTCTTTGGGATGTTTCTTTCGTTCGCTACGTATTTTTCCTGTTAATCTTAAGTTTTACTCATCAATTCCGACCAGGATTGTGTCGTGAGGTCATTTAAAATGAAGATACTTTCTTTATTGTTAACATTCCCAGTTTGCGCTCCTGTAGTCTTTTCTCTTAGGTTCTAGTACCTGTATTGAGTAGTGATTCATGAAAAGTAATTTTCCAACATGGAAAATACATGCAATGCTAATAGGCTGCATGTAAATGCTAAATGGCATATTGAAGCTACAAATCGTAACATCTGGCTTTGGTGAAGAATTACCTGTGATATATGTTGGAAAGTTCGTTCCTATTGTCTTAAAAATATTCCTTTCCAACATCATTTCTAAATTGTCTCCTCAATTTTTCCTAGTACGATAACCGTTAACCCTGCAACTGACAGTGAGGTCCTCAGGAATATTTTAGGTAGACCTGTTAAAAATTTGTTAATATTTTATACATGGATAAATAGTTTTTTTTCTAGGAGCTTGATAGCATGTGACATATATTAGCGGCATCATTTCTGTTTCAGTTTTAACGGCCAAGAATCCCTCAGCCATGTTATTAACTTCTTTGAAATTTGTGCATCTTCTCATTACCATGGCTGCCTCGTTCCTATGCTCGGCTGAAGAGTAGCGTTGAAAAGTTTCAGTGTTAAAATTTTACCGATTGAGCTTTGCGCTTTTATTTGTAGTAAACTGAGCCTTCTCCTCCTTTCTGCTTCCATTGTTTTATCAAGTTGAAATACTTTGGTTTCCTGGGAGTACTGGCTGAGAGTGAGGCAATATTCACCTCCTTCTCATCCTCTTTTCCTATCTCGCCTTTAAATGACCATTTGCCTTTACCTTCTTTGAGTGCCTTGATGACGACTTCTTACCTCTTTTCTCTTAGTAGTTTGTATGACTCATCACTGTTCACAAATATTGATGTCTGACGCATCATGAGCTTCTCTTTGCTGTTGTTTTCCTATGTGCTTTTATCGCTGCCTTTTATATCTTCATCGGTGTTGGCTTCTTGAGTGTTCATTGCTTTTATTGTTGTTCAGACGTTTATTTTTAGTATTCAGGATGAAAGGGGGTTACTCAGAGAACCACATTTTTAGTCGAATGTGACTCTTTATCTCACTATGTCGGTCGGTCGGTTTCCGTTTTTGTTTTTATTTGTTTTTTTAATAACATTGTAACTATTTGGCCGATTCTAACGAAATTTGAAACTCTTATGTTGTTTTATATCCTTTTTTGAATGATATAATTGCCAAGGTGTTCCCAATGTTAGCCTTGGAATTATTTTGTTTTGGCAATAACATCATAACTATTCGGCTGATTCTAACGAAATTTGAAACCCTAATATTGTTTTACATTCTCTCTAGAATGACATAATTGCCAAGGTCCTCCCAAGGCTAGTCTATGAATTATTGAAAGTGTTGAAGCTCGTAAGGTCATAAATCAGAATAAGTAAAAGCAAACGACGTTTTGGTCAGCAGCCCTTGTTGACATTAAGAAGGGTAGGTAAAATAAGGAAAGAAATGGGAGGATGTATCTATGTTGAGGAAACGGTGGGAATGATTGTGTGCTGGATAATGTCCTTTGCAAAAAAGGGCATTTTAGGACACTGGATGAGAATAGCTTTGTGCAGAGAAAATACGAAAGCAAATGTTTTGGTGACCGAGATTAGAAATACTGCGTGGGAGATGGCTTGATAATGTGATATATATTTGAATGAAAAGGGATTGGCCAAAGAACCAGTTAAGTATATTGTTTAGGATAGCTATGCATGGCCCACATCTAAGAGGGCGTATTTAGGGCCTTTCGCTCTCACATAAACCATTACTGAACGAGATCCTAAAGCATATACGGAAATCTAATATAAAAATTTCTTCTAATTGATATACTTAAAATAAAAGAGAGAGTATTAATAATCATACTATCAACCTAAGAATAATAAATGATAAACAATGCAGATCTCTTGATCAAATGGATTTGTAACGAAAGTGGCAGAGAAGGTGTTAAATTATATGGAAGGAATATTCTTTCAGTCGTATGATAACAAATCTAATTGAAGCACTGGGAACTGGACAGACGACACTTCCTCAAGCCTCCCTCTCCGGTGAGATTACGATTGCTCCATGAAAAGCCATCAAACTAAATTGAAATGATAGATTCCACTTTAACCTGATTTGGGAAATGAAAACTCAATTTTCATCCAATCTTGGTCGTGCTTTCATAACTTCTCATGGGATATTTGGTTGTCAGAAAGCGAACTTTTTATTTCATGCCAAAAATGAATTATCTAGATTTAGGGCTAGTATTGTACAATATAAGATGACATGCTTTAAGTAACTATTGACTGCAAAAAAATGTTGGCAAATCAAATTCGTATATAAAAACAAGGTCCTTTGAATTCAATTTTATTTGTAGATGCTTCTTAGAATCAATTTTCTCTTTTTATATGGCATTGTTCCTTAAATGCTTTTAGGTGATAGTGTAAGGATGAATAAACATGATAAGTTATCGATTAGGTAAACATACAAAATTCACATCATTATATCTATTTATAAAAAAGCAAAAACAGACTACGGAATCTCTTAAGCTATCTTGTAAAATTCATTCATACAGGTGAGATCAAATTAGAAAAAAATAATTATGCCTGGAAGGTCAATAGAGATAGAAGTTAAAAAATAATCTTATTTGCAGGCTTAGGGTTGGAATGGGCATGCAATTCCACTACCCTCCTCCGTAACGAAAGCTGGTCTTTTTGCTTCGTCAGAAGAATGCGAATTGTAAACTTTCATCAAAACATAAATAAGCCAGAACAACGACTAAAGCAAATGAAGGAATGAAAACATCCACCAAAATCAGTACTTTCCAGAAGAAATCACAGTACACATAACCATAAATAATAATAGTCGCAAATAAATAGCATTTAGTTAGGTACGAGGGGTCAATAAGTTTTGCGAATCGGTAGGGCAAAACAAAGGAAGGGGGATGGCTGTTTGTGAGGGTGTTAGGACAGGTTATGAAAAGTCAGGACCTGCAGCCGCACGCTCTTGCTTTGTCTATTTAAGAAGCAGTAGCTGATCGCAGATCGTCAGTCACAATTTTTTCAACAATGGAGAAGGTTGAGCACCGCGCAGTGATCAAATTTTTGACCAAAGAAGGCAAAAATGCAAAAGAGATCCATGAACGCATGGTTGCAGTGTACACCGACACCGCCCCTTTCTATGCAACCATTAATGCATGGAATAATAGCAAATATTTGCAAGAAACTAATGAAGTACTGTGGTGGTCGTTGTTATGAGGAAATAAAAAATCAAGGATTTACCTGCTAATTTTAAGTGTTTTAAGTTTCACCGTTTTAAAATTTTGTTTTTTTTGTAGAGTATTTGCATGCTATGCAATTGTGTGAATAATCGTTCTCTAATTTTGTAGGTGTCAATATTTTATTTTGTTAGTTTATTTAGCATATTTTTTCGAATATACGATTGTATCATGGGAAATCTTCATAAAATATATTAAATACATGCCTTTATATGTCATGGAAGTTTCATTTACCTGCTCATCATATTTTTGAAAATATTTCAATAAAGAGAAATCGTTCTCTTAATTTGCTCGGTAGTGTACACAAGCAGCCGGGTCATTTAAGGGGCACCAGAATAGAAAGAGACCCAAAAGAAAGAGATGCCATAATTTCCTAACTATTTACAAGCATTGCTCGAGAGATTATTAGGATTTTGAACTCAAAACAGGAAAGATATAATTAATGTAAGACATTAAAACCAAATCTACATTTGTGATTCTAGGTATAGCACTAATAACATTCACAACAATTCAGTCGCATATTTGTAATCAAAAATATCTTTTCATACATAAATATATCGAACACGTTATGCTGAGGATAGAACAATCAAAAGGAAAAGCTACTTCTATGTTCAGATGCGTCATCATATTCTATGCTTCAAACGTAAAGTATTTAATCTTTATTTCAATGTCCAAATTCAAATAACACAAGAAAAGTGTTTTTATCTAAATGTATTAATTCGGAATTACTAGTTTCGGAAGTCAACCATTATTCACGTTTAGAAAGACAAATTTTAGGCATTCAAGTTGAAAACGAATTGCACGCACGCGGTCTTTATTTTAAATTGTCTACTTCCAGGATACCTTAAGTCTTGGATTCCTAGTTTTGTGAAAGATATAAAATGACATGAAATACGATGGCCATATATCAATGTCGGTAGCTCGTTAAGAGTGCTGTCTGCAAAGGTAGGCCAAAAATAGTTGACATGTAGTTTGTTGTTAAATTTTAGTCATAACACTTTGTTGAAATATTAAAAGCGCTGTTTTCCATGTTGGGTACAAGGAAAGTTTACCTTTGTATTTCAAACCACAGGGCATAATAGTTACCATTGTGATCTTTGTAAGCATGTTATAGGACGAGAAGAAAGATGAAAAAGGCTTCCTTCAGGTACCGTGAATGTAATTATGTCTGTCTGTAAGGGAGTGTTCTTGAATCCAGTAATTATAAGGGTAATTTTGACCGTTGTCTCCTTTTAGGACCAAAGAGGAGATTTAAAGAAGCAGAGGGAGATGGGTTTTTAGAATGTTTACAGGAAGTGGTCTCCTCTTGCTCGGAATGCTATTTGAGGTAGTGTCGTTTCACAACCGAATACTCACCGTAAGAGGGTATCATATATAGGCATAGGCAACCTTGTAGCAGCTTACACATTTAGAATGCGTTCTCTCCCGGGCACGATTATCTGATGAATGTTTCTAACTTATAAGTAACACTACCAACAACAGAATTTGTCAATCTAGTATTAACTTATCCATCGGTGACATGTCACTGTGACGTTAGATGCTAGTTTTATAGCCGGCGACAAGGAGGCACAATTTTTCACATGGCCGAAAAGGAGTTCTTCATTGAAAAGTTTTGTCACCGTGTCACCAGGCGTCAACATATATTATGTAATGCTGAGGCAAAATATGCATATTATATATATATATATATATATATATATATATATATATATATATATATATATATATATATATATATACATACAAAGATTAGCTATTTATCGAGTTACATAAAAACAACCCAACAAGCGCTAATTCTCAATAAATAGCAAATGTTTGCAGAGGACATCAGATCGGTTGCTCATTTAAAATCAGCTCTTAAAGTGTAATTTTGTATTAGACCTAATAAAATTACTGCTTAATTTATTCACACACCTGGATAGGCTTGAATAAAGTTAGGAGATGGTGTTAAAGCCATTAATATATACATTCCAATCTTAAAACGAAGAGGAAAGGTAAAAAAGATCAAGGATTTTAGGAAGGAACAAAGTGAACAGATACCCAATACTAGTGGGTTCTACATGGCCACACAAACAAATAGGGGCAAATTAATTATAAAAGAGGGAGAAGATTACTAAGAGATAAACCTTTTAAAACTCTGTCTTTAAAAGATTACTCTGTCAGAAGGAAACGAGGGTGGAACAGGAGAGGGATACTTGAAAGGGTATGGAAACAACAGGACAACCGGAGAGTGGCAAAATGAGGAGAATCCAATAGAAGATGAACGATCGGTTGTTCTCCACCACAAAAACGACAGGCATGGGTAATTCGGCAACCACTCGAAAAAAGATGGCCATGGGTAAGTCTCGTGCGGCAGACGCTTAAGAGCTTAAGGGACAAGAACGGACAGACAGTTTTATATTATAGGGTTTAATCGTATATAAAGGAAAAAAAATCTTGAAAAGGCAATGCAAAATTAATCAGTACCCCATGACAGCTGATTAGACTTCTCGTTACCCACTACCTGGAACCAAGCCTAATAGAACTGGATAATGTGATGAATTCTTAACCAGCTAGTTTCAATTTCTGCAACTAATAGATGAGAAACCCCCAAAAAGAGTGAATCGCTTCTAAAACACTCCGAGAGTCGAAAAAATAACAAAAACTTTAAGGGGGCAAAATCGAGATTAGTCTAAATGCTAAATGAATGGCTTGAAGTTCAGCGATAAAAATGGAAGCCGCCAATGACAAAGAGAAAGTTAAAACTCTCTTGAGTAAGCGTTTGCAGCAATCATGGCTCGGTTGTGTATATGGCACAACATTGTATATGGGAGGTCGTGTGCTCGAGGAACAGGCACTTAAGAGAACAAGGGGCCACGGAGTACTTGCTCAAGCTCCGCATGCTGGTAAAACTGTAAGATGTGGAGCAGCCTATTTTGTCATTAATGAATTTTGGATGAAATAGTCGCATTTAAAAGTTTCCTCAGTCATATGATATTTTTCTAATTCTTTAATCAATAAATATTTTATTTAAGTATTTTTAATGCAGTATTTATCAGATTGGTCTACAAATTTGGTACTGTAAAGATATCCCTATTTCTTGGTTACACATACTTGTTTAATCGGTTAAATAACACACGATGCCATATTCTCTCGTCTAACTTTATCCGATGTTATTAGATGAGTTGACCTAAATTGCCACTTCAACCTTTGGCAGTGCATTCTGTGTTCTTTTCTTTGAAAAACATCATTTGATAAAGCCATATTTATATTATTCTTTGAAGCAAAATCCTTTAGTTCCAAAAGTTCTGGCCAAAAGGTTAGAACATAAAATACAACCGCGTATAAATTTACTATAAAAATATCAATTTAACTTAAATAATACGAGAATATTGTGATCCTAATAATAAGCAATTGCGCAATTTTACTCTAATCAATACCACAGAATCCTCTTCTTAAAGATAAAAACAATGCTAAATTTTTAGACTAATATATATTTGTATTTTTATCATTCTTTTTTTAAAATTTCCTTGGAGGAATGAAATTATTCAAATATTTAAATTATTTAGGGTTTATTAAAATGTCAATATTTAAAAAAAATGAAAAGAAAAAACAATATTTTCTGATGAAGCACCATTCGGCTTGTTTAGAGCTTCTGGATGATTACTGTTTAGAGAGAAAATAGGAGGTCACTTTAACGACTCTTGTCTCCTGCGCACGGTGAAATATTTTCACACTATCCATGTTTTTGGCTGCTACTCATCTAAGGGATCAGGTGCACTAGCAATTTTACGCAGGAATACTGCTATGGATTTAAAATAGTACCAAAATGTGCTTTATCAGCAACTTTTCCAAAAGTTGGTATCCAATTTGGTAATCATAACATTTTTTAAGCATGATGGTGCCCCTAATAACAAAATAAAGGCAATAACAAAGATATTGGCTGAAAATAACACCGATCTTTCGGGTCTTTGGCTGGGAATTCACCCGATTTGAATATAGTAGAGAATTTGAAGGCGATTATGATAATAATAATAATAAAAGTTTTATATGGCACCCTTTAAGACTCTGAAGCCCTCGCAGGGTGACCGTCAATTATAGGAAAAGATCTGATAGAACAGATGGGATTTTGGAGCTTAGCTTGAAAGCGGCAAGCGAAGAAGAGCCGCGTATGACTGAGGCAGAACGTTCTACTGCTTAAGGGCATCTACATAGCAAGTACGATCACTCATGCAGCAGAGACGCGTACGAAGAACCGAGAACAATAGGGCACCTCCAGAGCGAATTGTTTTTTGTTGTCTGAAAAACCCAGTGAAGAGGACAAGTAAGCGGAAGTTGCGGTATTTAGGAATTTGAATGTGTGAAAGGGGAATTTAAAAGTATTAGGTTGAAAAATAAGTTCTTGCATTTTTTTAATGTTGAGTTGATTTAAGTTTTGTTGACGTGATTTGTGCACATATTAAGAAACAATATTAAATAATGAGAGCAAAATTTGCCAAGGTTAGACTACATCTTAAAGATGAGTAATAAGTCATTGACGTTTATTTAAAAGTTGTATTGATTTAATTTTTGTTTTGTACCCTCAAAATGAATGTCAAGTTTAAAGAAAGGCGTATTTTCGACACTTGTTGTTTTTCATTTTCAATCGAGACGGGAACAATGCAAACGCAGCCAAATCTCGTTGCGATATTTGTGCTGTGTACAGAGAAAATGCCTTATCAGAAAGGACAGCTCAATGATGGTTTCCACGTTTCAAAAACGGTCATTTCAATCTTAATGACGAAGAACGTTCTGGTCGCCCCATTAAGTTGGATGAAGATCGATTCAAGGACCTTCTTCATTGAAATCCTCGTCAATCGACTAGAGAATTGGCTGTACAATTAGCGTGTGATCAGAAAACTGCAGTGAATACCCTTCATGCACTGGAGAAAGTTAAAAAACTCGGTGCATGGGTTCCGCACGCTTTGAGCGAAAGCAGCAAACTTCAACGCTCCACGATTGCCGCAGGTTTGCTTGCTCGTCACAAGGTTACTTGTGGATATAAGGACAGATTTTTTCACCGCATCATCACTGGCGACGAAAAGTGGTGTGTTTATGTCAATATGAACCATCGAAAACAATGGCTTAGCCCAAATAAAAAAACACTTCCGCGATTAAAGCAAGGACTTCATCCACGAAAGACGATGCTATGTGTGTGGTGGGATTTTCAAGGCATCATTTTTTATGAGCTCTTTGCGTCAACGAGATTGTCAATGCAGAACTCTACGTTCAACAAATGTATCGAATCACCGAAGCTATTCGCCAGACTTGGCTCCATCGGATTTCCATCTATTCCGATCGCTTTTTAACAATTTGCGCGGGTTTCGTTCAATACTGATGTGGAATTAAGAACCTGGTTAGACGAATTCTTTGAGTCAAAATCCAGAGATTTTATTGCAGAGGCATTGAAAAACTAGTTGAACGTTGGAAAGAAGTCGTAAATAACAACGGAGAATACATTATTGATTAAATTGCATATTGTATTCAATTAAAAATGAAGTTTTTCTAAAATTGTTAATGGTAATGAATAAATTTGATAAATCCGCAAGAACCTATTTCTCAACCCAATATATCAATCTTTACCAGGCAGCCTGTGCAGTTCACAAAGATCACATGCTACCCAAAATGTTGCGTACTATCACTTATTCTGATTTATGAACTTATGACCTTCAAAACATTCAATACTTCGCGGTGTAACCTTGGGAGAACCTTGGCAATTTTATCATTTGAATGAGAATGCAAAAGTACATAAAGGTTTCAAATTTCGTTAGAATCAACTGAATAGTTATGATGTAATTGCCAAAATAAAAAAATTTGGGACTTACCTTGGGAGGACTTTGTAATTATATCATTCGTTAGAGAATGTAAAATAACATAAGGTTTTCAAATTCCGTTAGGATCAGGCGAATAGTTACAATGTTATTACTAAAACAAAAAAACAAGCAAAACGGGGAGCGACCGCCCGACCGAAATAGGGAGATGTAGAGTCGCCCTAGACTAGACTCGCATGCGACTAAGAACTCATCCCACTCAGTCCCGGACAAGGTGAAGGGGACGAATCGTAGTGTTGGTGGCTACAGTGAAAAGAGAATTACAACATTAAAAGAGGGAGGCAAAAAAGGTATTGATGGCTATCTTGAAACTGTTCTGGTCAAAGTGGCATCGGATAGGAATGAGGTTATGGAGAAAGCAGAGACGATTTGCTGATAGTAGCATCATGCAAATCGAAATTGAGTTGATTGTCAAATAAATATCCCAGGTTACTAATGTTGTCACAGAATGCAATCGGGTATCCACCTAGATTGTGAAGGGGGCTTACATTTTACAAAAGACGTCATCTGTTGAGGTCTCATCAAAAGAATCTCAGTCTTCTCATGGTTTATTTGATTAAGTTATCGTGCCATATGCGAATAAAAGATTAATGACTGTCTCAGCAGACGAGTTTGGGGAGAAAGAGGGGAATGAATACTTGCTTTTCATTAGCATAGAAATGGAACGATAGGCCTAGGTGAAGCAAAACAAATGCCAATAGGAAGGAATAGGATACAAACGAGGAGCGTACTAAGGACAAATCCCTGAAGAACACTAAATAACAGATCAGCTGGACGAGAGATCTGACCCCCGATCTTCACAGATTGTTTTAGAGGTGATGAATAAGAACGTAACCAGTCCAGAACAGTTGTAGAGACACCCAGAAAGTTCCGATGGTGGTGGAAAGAACAGAATAGTTAACAGTGTTAAACGCTGCCAAGAGATCGAGAAGCAGCAGAATTACATGCATACTAGCATCGGCCTTGCGGCGGAGTAGGCCAGTCACATGTATGAGAGCCGATTGAGATATGTGACTGTCTTAAAACTGGAATGCTGGAGGAGGGTGAATGTTCAGTGAAGTGGTAAGCTAATACCCTCTCAAGAGCCTTGGATAGAAAAGGAAGTTGAGAGATAGGGCGATAGTTGGAAAGACTCTTAGGATGAAGATTTTTTTTTGTTTTTAAGATCAGAGGAGCAGCTTCATATTTATGGTTAGAAGGCACCTCGCATAACGACAGAGATGCGTTGAAGATACCCATTTGGTGTGATAGCAGGACTATTAGGAAGTAAACATAGAGATTGTGTGGGAAAGAGTTAAGCAGAGAACAGTTTTTTTAGATGATCTGAATATTATGGCAAGTTATTTAGAGGAGACTGAAGTGAGAAAAGTGAGCTTTGGAGGCAGAGTATGAGGGATAATAGTTAGACGGGGGACACACGAAGACGTGCTCTCAGAGCAAATATTTATTATCTTTTCAGATATAAAGTTACAGAAGCCAGGTGAAGAGGAGAGGCAGAGTTTGGGTGTAGCCTAGAAGAGGAAAAAAAAGCAAGTAGCTTGAAAAGTGCACGCTTTTTTTTTTTCTCCAGAGCTTTACGGATATGGGCTTCGCGTGAGGGTTGCATGATAACTGTGGACGCATTTTTTGCAAGAGATTAGGAGAGATAAGCTTGATCCACCCTCTTGCGTCGGGTACCAGCAGAATGAAGGCGTCTCTCAAATACTCTCACAGGCTGTATGTTGGTAAACAGAAACCATTTAAGTGTGAGATGTTGCGGTTGCATATTGAACAAAAATGAAGTAATATCAGTCAAAATATGATCTCAAATTTGGTCTCAAGCATACTAAAACGAATTGAAGCCCTCCTAAAACACAGGGGACATAGCTTTAAATATTGACTTCCCGCATCAATTGAATTTATTTATTAATAAAATGGGATTGTGATCTAAATTTCTGCATATTTCACCTTCAACTTCTGATACAAACTTAATAAAACAAAATGCAACGTTTGATAAGTTCTATTGTTGTTCTTATACGAAAAAATATTATAACCTCAAAATATTTGGCTATCACTGTACACCAAAACATACAGGCTAGTAGTGCGCCAGGACTTAAAAAATAACATCTTTAACGGAATGAAAAAGTAAAAAGAAAGATTTAGCCGAATTACGATCCAAAGGGAAGATTAGGCCTGGTTGATGAACTCGCTATTTTGGGTTGAAATTCTTTTTAGGCCATTTTAGATGAGAGTATGAAGGTAATACCTCGAGAATATAAGCCTTTCTTCAGAGTCAGAATAATTTGGGAATTTTTTTAGTGGAGGACTAATCAAGGACTGATGTGTTTAAGACGATTGGAATAAAGCTTGCATAAAGAAGAGGTACCAAACCATTCCAACTTAACTATTCTAGCCGATGAGAAGAGAAAGTAATAAAACGAAGGTAAAAATTGCTCTTTAAAGTTAAATTGGTTATTAAAGTGTAATTTTAATGTCATAGATAGGAATTACAATGAATAGTAAACGTATAAATGAGAAAAAATCAGTAAGAACAGAATTTCCGGGAGATGTAATATACTTTTAATTATCAGAGAAAACAAGTTAGTATAATTAACCTCTCCTAAAAAGTTCAGCCTTCAAAATGCTACAGCGACGAGAAAGTCATTCTCCAGTTTGGCAGGGACGGGGGCTTAGATCACGAAAATAACAGGTTTGTAACGAAATGGCTCCATTTTGGGGATAAATTACGAAATTAATTTATTGTAAATGGTGAAAATTGGGTGTTAAAGAGTTTTAATTTAAGAATTTTTAAATATTTCACCTAAAATTTCTAAATTTATTTAGAATTATAATCACATATACTCGTACCAAGAAGTCAATGTGAGAATGCTTCAAATTCTTGTTGGCAAATATGGGGCTCATTAAATGGATGCCATATTTTTTCATTAGTCACTTTTCAAATTCTTTCGTTCAAAATTCGCATTTTATGGTTTTGTTTATCATTTTATTGCAAATTTTATGTACTTTTTTACGATATAATTATATCTTTAGCAACATGACTAGAACATAATGAAAATTAAGATAATTAAGATATTTGCCAATACTGTTGATGTATTTCAACACAGCTGGGTCAGGAATGTGTTTGGTGTGAATGTCAGGGATATTGGAGAAGATATCTCAGGATTTAAAGAAGAGCCTTTATATCTCCAGGAAAATCAGGTGACAAAGTAACGTTTTGAAAGTCTCTCATACTCTGAATTGTGGGCTCAACTGAAGGATAAGCCTATTCTGATTCATGATGCTGAAAGAGCTTTTATTCCATTTCCCATCAATATCCCTGTGAACAAGGATTTTCAGTTCTTGTGACAATCAAGACTAAAGAAAGGAACCGTTTGGAACCTCAACACGACCTGCGCTGTTCTCTGTCCATCAACATTAGGCTAAACGAAGAGCAACTTGTCCATAATTAGAAGGAAAATCATGGTAGTCACTAAAATACTTTTAAATTTTTTAATGGTCTCCTCGAAGAGCCAAAAGAAGTAATCAGCCCAAATTTGATTTTCTTTGCTTGCTTTGGGATGTTTCAATAAATTACATTAATATAAAAATGTGTCTTTAATATCCTTCAATCAACATAGAAATATATTTTTTATTAATTAACAGTGGATTTTCGTAAATTATATTGAATAAAACTAAATGTACAAACACTGAAGATTTCTTTTTATTTATTAGCAGTCAATAGTAGTTGAATAGTCAGAAGGGTATATTCATGAAACAGTATTTGGTAGTCAAAGTTTGTTTATCTTTGCTTGAGTATGAAGGTTTGTCTCCAATTCTCTTCAATTAATATTATATTATATCTATATATTAATAACTTATAGTAAAATTCATTAAACTTTATTTAATTGGATAAAACTAAAATAATAGTAAAATAATATTTTAACCCTGAGGGTCGCCAAGCCAAAATCAATTTGTGTTCAGGGTTACGATGAAAAATGTTTGGGAAACACTGCCATAAAGATTCATTTTGCGTTGTCAATTCGAAGTCCTACCTCCTCCTGACGCTCGAGAAGTTTTCATAGATAAGAGATGTGCTCCTCGAAACTCAAACTTCTGAACAAAATGCCATCCAGTACTCCGAAGACAAAATACATCCTGATACGGATTTGATAAAACGCTAAATCTGTACACACTCAAAAGTCTCTCAAAACTATATCGTAGCCGTCTTATGGATTCAATTTGGATCATCGGATATTTGCTTGTATGCCTTGACGAATTCATTCTTCGAAAATATGAATTTTCCGTAGGAATTGGCAGAAAAGTTCATCGCACTTTCCAGGGGATATCGGTCACATTTGTTCGGGCATTAAGTCATCTATATATGACGCTGGATTTCGATCCACTTGAAGAAGAGGACAATATATTCATAGGTGTTGTTGTTGATTCGCGTTTGGAAGGCCGGATAATACCGGCGCGCATAATTTCCTCAAAATTCTTATTTACCGTTTTGAGTTGACAGGGGTGAGGGTTCGGGCGCGGTACTGGGTGGAAGGACCATGTTTCTCAATATAGTGATTGAATAGATGCTTCGCAGTCTCATTATCTCAAAAACGGCGAAATCAGTCTGGAAAATTGACGGAGAGCTATGCGTACAAGAACTCAATGCAAAGGCAAATTGCTGCTAAGGTGGGAGCCAAACCTGCATTCTCGTACAAAGTTCTGCCTATACGGCTATTTGTTAACGCTGTTTAAGTTGCCGGGAGGTCAAAATTGATTAAAAAATTCACTTATATGATAGCATGTGAAACCTTTGTCACGATGAAGTCCTAGGTTAAGAAGCGTCCTAACCATAATAAAGTTGTACACCCTTTTTTGCAGTAGGTTGAGATCGGGGAATTGATTTCACACTATATTTAAAGAAAAAGGGAGC
Source organism: Ceratothoa steindachneri (assembly GCA_963969495.1). Lineage (NCBI taxonomy): Eukaryota > Metazoa > Arthropoda > Malacostraca > Isopoda > Cymothoidae > Ceratothoa > Ceratothoa steindachneri. The sequence goes on along the minus strand of OZ018323.1, from coordinate 40,604,127 downwards.
AGAGCAGTTGGAATAAAAATGTATAAACAGGCTCACTGTTCCCCTTAAGATTTGATATCTAGTTTCGTCTAATAGACGAAATTGTAGGAGCTGTGACTAAAGCAAGAAGATGCCTTTAGGGCTAAGTGACTACACCCTAAAAATTGTTGTTATAGGAGAGAGGCTTAAACATCGGCCCTCATCCCCCCCTCCCTTACCCTACCCCCAGTGGCTATTGGAAGTATATATACGGATAGCTGGAGAATAACCGGATAGATCGAGTTAGATATCGAAACGACAAAGTCCGGCGGCAGGGCCCGGCACAAACGGAATCAAGCAGAGTAGACCCTTATATTGAGAATCATTCTCATACATCTCTTCCCAGATAAACACCATATCTCGGTTTTCAACTAAAACCAGAGATATTCCCAACCATTGAGGAATACCCAAAGTGAACTCCCCCCCCCCCATTCTTCAAAGGATTCACTTTTTTGTCATCGCTCGTCAGTGAAAAGCACTTCAAGAGTAACCCGAAGATTGGAAGAAGCATACCTACACAGTTTCGTTGCTTAAATCGTCAGATCAGAATACTGTGCTAAGCGCCATCCGCATCTCTCATCGAAGGCAGCTATTTCCTCCCAGTCTGTCTCCCGGCCAGACCATTAGCTGGTTGTCCGAGCTCTCACACACCTGTTTCGCACCTCAAATCCCTTCCCCTGTCTGGATAAGATCTCCTGTCAAGGTCGTTCCTCATCCGGAGTCGCTTGTTTTTAAAGGTAAAGCCATTCCTATTTAATTATGTGTCTCAATTAGCCTTAGTTTTAAACTGAGCTTTGTCGGTCAACTATCGCTTAATATTCACTTTTGAAGTAGTAATTTTCAATTAGACCCTTTATTTTAGATTCATTGTAGATGTAAAGTTGGTTTTTAATATTTCCTTTTTTTGTTGTAATTTAAAGTATATTTTGGTTAGAGTTGTTTAACTAAATCCTCGAAACGCTGCACATAGCAATATATATCCCCCCTGATTAAAGGCCTAAAGCCAAAGATTAAATAAAGTAAAGAATTATCGCACTCTTCAGAGAAAACGAATTAACGGAGGTATTTAAGTACGTAACAAACCTAGGTACACACACGGCCCTTATACCATGACACGGTATTATTCGCTACCTCGTCCCAAGGGAAGCTGGAAGGCATGGTGATCAACAAACGCCACGCCTGTGGTGAGGATTTGTTAAAAATAGCTCCGAAATGAGACCGGCGCAGTTGAAAGCGTTCAGGGTATCAGCAAGGGTTCTCATAGACGCTGCAGCTCTATGGATATCAAGTCAACATAATCTTTTAATGTAAAGAGCTGCAGTAGACGTTTGATCTTTCAGTCCTTCAGTGTTTAATGTCATCCTGTAGATGGAAAGGTTAAAATTAAATCGCGCACAATAGTAGTAGTTACCAATAGTAAGAAAGAAAACGTGTGCGTGCATTTCACCTTATACCTCACAGCTCTATGATCTTAAAAATTACCCCTCACTGCCAGATCAAAAACTGAGGGTCGCTTACCTAGTATCGTGATAAGGGTATACGTAATCATTTAACTGGAAAGTCTAGAATTATCGTTAGTCCACATCTTGTAACTGCTTCACTTAACCTTTGGAAGGACGAGTTTCACTATATACATCACCGTAAAATTGTTTTTTCCTTTGCAAGTGATAGAATTTTATCGATAAAATAAGCAAATCAACCACGGAATTTGAAAGATCATGAAAAGTTTGTTAAAAGTGCTATGACCAAAATACATAAAATAACGAAGTGGAATTAAAATATTTGTGAAAGTCAACAAGAAAATATAATGTCCCACGTGAAACTAACGCAATTAAGTATCACGGCAGGTCCTCATGCAGAAGCATTCATTTTAACTAGTAGGTTAAATACAGATAGGTTTTAGTTTTGCTCTCCTGATACTTCCTGCCTTAATATATCTTAAAACTAATTTTTAAATTTGGTTTCTCTCTCAAGATTTGTATGTGTTTAATTCCTTTAAGCTCTTATCCAGGTTCAGACTAGGCAAGGTGGAGATTAAACAATTCCAACTCTACTGCTTCTAGACGTTTTCTATGTTCAAATATTATATATTCCCATCTTGCCTTCTAATATCATCCGCTTGCTACCGAGACGAGAAATTTTTATTCGTATCCTATTATCCCTTGAGAGGATTATAAAAATAGATCCATTAAAGAGAAAAAATCCCAACAGTCTCATTAGAAGAGTCAGATATGACTCTAAATCATAGATATAATACTCTCAAAAGCAAGTTTATAATGTCTTTTATATTATCCTAGGTGAATTCTTAACTCTGGACAGGTAACCTTGGTGTGTAAGCACACCAAGTGGCGCACAAAAACCTATTTTTTTAGTGTGCGCATCCATGCGATGCCTCTGGGTGATATTTTTTACCCGGAGCCCTTAGCTCTAGACGAGATTCGATGGAGAGTAGACGTGTGGCACTGCCACTGCGCTTCTTTCACTCGATTTTTGGCGACACAAATTTTTTGTGTTGAACATTAGCAACGTGGTTACCAGGTGGGTACTGTGAAGTGCAATTGAGAAGTTTTTGCATTTATGCTTGCAGTTTTTTTATCGTATGGAATATTTTATATTTTGATTGTTGTTACAATTGTGTTGATGATGCAGCTACCCTGCCTAAGCACCATTTCGGATTTTTAGGCTAATTTTATGATTTTTAGCGTTTTCCTTTTTTTTTCTCAATTAAAGGTTTTGTCATGGCACAGGGGAGGCTGACCTTTGAAGAGATCCATAGTGTCATATTTAACGAGGCCGATGACCAAAGTGACACTGACATACCCCTTGATGCCGAAGTGGAGGATGATAAGTTTATTGCCTGACGCTCACGATGCCAATTGGGAAGAAGAAGAGAGGGAGGAGGATGTGGACGATTTGGAAGGGAAATCGCAGATCGATGACCCTGACTTAGTGCCACAACCTCCTATGGCTGTACCTTCAACGTCCACGACCCCATATCCTTCAGCGTCCACGACCCCATCTCCTTGAGCGTACACGGCACCACCTCCTTCAGCGTCTACGGCCCAACGTCCTACAACGTCCACAGCCCCACCTCCTTCAAAGTCCACGGCCCCACCTCCTTCAGATCAATGGCCCCATCTCCTTCAACGTCAACGGCCACTCCTGCTTCGTACCTCTTTAGTCCTACTGAGGTCCTAAGTAGTAAGAGAGAAAGAGGGAAGTTAAATGTCGAAGCAGGGGCACCCATCGCTCTTTACCCTTCCACCACCCTAAAGGCTAACGACAAGACGACGTGGCACTCACAGCCTAACCAGATCATGCCTAAAATTGTCAGGAGTAATGTGAAACCGCCCGCCCCTACGCAGTTCACCATTGGCGCTACTACTCCTGCACAAGTCTTCTCCCTTTACATGACGGACCAGATGGTGGCTGAGATCTGCGTGCATACATGCATGTACAAGGATAGCGCAGCTAAGGGCGAACATCAAGGATAAGGACAAGGCACTCGACTACAAAAACCGAATGACGGATGCTTATAAAATAGACAAAAGAATACTACAAGATATCATAAAAAGTAACACTATCAAAGAAAATAACAAGTTATCCTTACGAATTTATTATAAAAACACAAAAGTAAGCAACTTATTAATGAAAAACAACTTCCGCGAAAAACAATCGATCATAAAGGCTACAAATGTGATATACAATTTCCAATGTCCCATGAGGCCTGCAAACCTCATCCAAATAATCTATATATAAGTATGACCACTACTACCATCAGCTGGTGCCTAAAGATGCATTTGCAAGAAGAAGGGAAAAAAAACACATTACAAAGAAAAGCTTAACGCACAAATTACAAGAGCAACTCTGGTCGAAAACACTACCATACTCAGAAGAAACCCTGACTTTCGCTGCCTAAAGATTCTGGAGGCTCTTCTCATAAAGAGATGGGCCCCAAACTTAACACCCAACGTACCAGTTCAGAGCAATAACTTCACCTTTTCTGGTAAAGGAACATGGTACTCCGACTTTGACCTATGAAAGCACAAAAGAACGAAACCAATATGTATTTAGTTTTAATATTTGTAAAATGGAAAAACTTATTGTATATTTATCGCTATAATTTATCTTGATCTTGATCAAGTTGATTCTTCGCTGCTCACGACTAGCAATAAACTACCTCACCAGTAAAGGAGTCGAAACCAAAAGAAAACACCAAATCAACGCAGCCTCAACAATAACGAAGACTTCCGTCTGAGGATGCTTTAAGAAAGGCGAAAGTTCAGTGCCAAAAACTCAAATTAGTTGTAAAAAATAAAATGGATCTTCCTCAACTGATCTTTAATCTCCAACCAGATAAAAAAAAAACTGCATTCGAAGGTTAGAACTTTCCAAAATAAAATTAGTAAAATTTAAATATAATCTAGTCTTTAAAATATATATATATATATATATATATATATATATATATATATATATATATAATACCATAACTAATATTTCTAAATTTTTTTCTTTCCATATATGGAATCAAGCTAGTTATAGTGTGTGATGCAACAACACCTGCCATTTCTGAATGCCATCCCGAAAGGGCACTCCTGACCAGGACAGAGGGGTTTCGTTGGCTGAATATTTTACTCGGGAGTTTGTGGCACCCTTCAAGCGTGCAGGACGTACTGTGACCTCTGATAACTGGCTTACCTCCCTGCCCTTAGCAAAAGCCATCCTCAACTACAGGCTGGAAGTTGGTGAGTCTGTGGCAGTGTACAATTATGCAGAAGGTTAGTTCCACAAAGTAGATCCAGATGTTGTCAACGACCCACCACACATCGAGTGTTGTAGAAAAAAGGAAGACAGAGCTTCATATGTTTTACAAGTCGACAAAGGGAGTTGTCGATACTTTCGACCAGCTATGTTCTCTGATGTCGTGCGGTCGAAAGACAAGAGGGTGGCCCTTGTGTGTTTTCTATGGAATTATTACTATTGTTGTGAATAAATCCTACATTGTGTATGCTTACCCGCCAGAAAATAAAGGCAAATCTAGGAGGAAGTGCACTGGATTTAGCAGTGGAGCTCTGCCGAACATATGCTAACCTTCGGGTAGGCCAGGCGAGATACCTTCCAAGAGAGATGGTCTCTATTATTTGCAGTGTCTTTGACATCCCAGTAAAAGATCTTGGTGTAGTGAGCTCTCGTACAAAGAGTGATAAGCAGCAGAGGTGTTATCTGTGCCAAACTAGTGGCAGTTCAAGGACCAAGATGCTCTGCCTCAAGTGCCAAAATTCTATCTGTGTACACCACACGAGACAAGTCTGCAGCTCATGCTATAAATATGATTGGTAAGTTTATGGTTTTTCACTATTTCGTCATCATACTTTCATAGGAAAATGTAAATAGATCACAAATTTGGATGTTTTTTTTATATTGAAGGCACTTTTGGGTGCCATCAGTAAAGTGCCATTTAATCTTCTATTTTTCTTTTTTTTCAAACATTTTTTATTGTGTTTAGGATAAATTTTTAGCCAAACTAATGATTTATTGACATTTACTTAAGAAAATTTAAAAAAGAAATTGGCACTTTTGTGTTGCATCAGTAAAGTGGCTTTTTTTTTGCTTTTGAAATAGTTATTTGTTTTGGTTTAGAATAAACTATTATCCTTGTAGAAAGTTTCTGGTGTGTTTCATTAAAATCTATAACATTCTAGTACTTTTAATGAATTTTGGTTTTAACGTAAACAATTTTAAGATTCTTTTCACAAAAAAAAATTAACAAATATTTCACGCTTTATAACTTTTTTCTTTTCAATAGATTTTGATGCTTGAGGATTCAAATTCAAGGTTAAGGACTACCCTTTCAGACTAGTCCATAAAGTTTGCTCAATTCCCTCCATGTGGACATGCCACGTATGATATTTGAGTATCTTTACAAATCTCTACATATTTTTCTATTAAATTGTAAGCAAATTTATCATTTTTATTTTTGTTTTCTTTAACTTTTCCATTTTAGTCTTAGATAAATCCTAAACATCTCAAAATAAAAAGATTTAGATTCTGACCAATAGGACCTGAGTATTCAAAGTCAAAATCAGTGTAGCATATCTGCATCTATGTTATCTAAATCGTGCGCCAATTTGACCTTATCTGTCCACGGTCAAACTTAAAGAGAGAGAAACAGAAATAGAGATAGAGCTAGAAATAAAGCAAGGAATAGAAATAAAGAGAGAAAGAGAAATAGAGATTAGAAGAGAAAGAGAGATTAAAAGAGAAAGAGAAATACTGAGAGAAATAAAAATAGAGTGAGACAGAGAAATATAGATAAAAAGAGAGCTTGAAAGAGAGAGAAGAGAGATAAAGAGAGAAGAGAGATAAATAGAGAAGGAGTGCGATAAGGAAAGAAAAGGAGAGAAAAGAGAAAGAAAGAAAGAGACTGTTACAATGAAAAGCCTTACCTCAAAGAGGTTTTGCAAACCCTACTGAGGAGGCTCCATATAGGATCGCCTAACATAATAGAATGTTCTCCCAACTCGCCTTATCCCCTCTATATACAGGTATGGAAATTGAAAAATGACCTAGTATAAGAGAATATGAAAGAGTAAAAGTGTATGAGAAAGGGAAAGAAAATAACAGGGTGCGAAAGAGTAAGGCTGAACGAGAGAGAGATAGAAAGAAATGAAAATATGTCGGCCAACATACTATGTGGCGGAGTGTATGGTAAAGGATACACTTTCGGTTGACCATTGAGGGACATTTTTGTTCAAAAGTTTAATTAACCCTACACTTTTTATGCACATTTCTCTCGAAATGAATAACTCCTTTCAACAGCCTTAGGCTATTGAAGACCACGCATTGATGAACAAATTCCTTCATATTTACGACCATGACATTTTTTTGCGCTTAATATTGCCTTAAAAAATCATTTTTCCTCTCCTCTTACAATCTGATCAGAAATGGTTCACGTGCATTGTGAGTTATTACAGACGAAGAAATATTCACATAATCTAAACTTTATATTTCATACAATTTACACTTCACCCAAATCCCATTTTTTTAAGTTTATGTTAATAAAATATTCAGGTAATGTTTCCTGACTGCTCAAGGGGCATTATCACATCAAGATTACCTATAGTATGCGATCTCTCCCTTCGGATATATTTATTTTTTGAACCGAGTAAACGGAATTTTGAGACCCGATAAATATTCAAACATTCTCCTTACACTTACGTAAACATATTTTTTGCTGCTAATAAGACATTATTTACCGTAGTTTATTAATAAAACCTGATATCCCACGTGTATGTTTCTAATGTATGTAGCTTAAATGAGGCGGAGGCATTACTAGCTAAAAGAATTACATGGAATCGTTAGTTTACAAAAGGTCTAGGTTTACTACGACCTTTAAAAGGCAAAGTCATTACTACTGCTTTAAAAAGGCTTATGCATCACTTTAATTATTTTAAAATCCTCTAGGCATATAAGAAAAGAATTATTAAACCTAAGAAGCCTTTTTTTTCTTATAGTGTTTATCCCGCTCATTTCGAATATAAAATCTCGTTTTCTTTAAATCAGGTCAGGTTTCCGGCTATGGTCTCATAATTAAATATATTAATTCTAAATATCTGGCATCCGTAAACTTCATTCGAAAATTCCTTCCTTTGTTTTACTTTTATTATATCTTTTATAATTTATTTTTCAGGCAAATAGATAAATATGGTCATAATGAATAGAGCGGGAAAAAATGATCCCCAGTCAATATTTTCATTTGTTCGTACCGTCACCATGGTAAATCACGCCTCCCAAATCGTAAAATTTTGAAGACTACGTATCGATTATACTTTGCAATTAAGCAAGAGGCGCATCGAAAATTTGATGAGATCAGTACTCTATAATCATAGTAATCCACTAAATGACCCAGCTCAAACCCTGTACTTCGAGGATTCTACTGATAATTCAATGAATAATGCAAATGACCCATTCCAGTCGTATAAACTTCAAAGTACCTCTGCGAACGAAAAGAGTGCTCTATACCAGGATGGATTTTACGATCTTACTAGGGATTTAGGTCTTTACAAATTAGCTTTAAAGATCTCCGGCTCACGACTGGAGCAAGAGTTGTTGCAGGATCCTTGTATATGAAACGAGAGGAAGAATTCAGCTAGTATTTTGTAGCGCAAGAAAATACCTCTTCCTTAGTCTAGTGCTGCTTGGTTGAATGCCTACTCTAATCCTTGGGGCTGCCATATAACGCATGAATGTGAATGGAGACAATTTATAGACTTGTTGAATTGAAGTTTAAATGCAGTATTCGTGCATGTAGTACATTACTTTCCTAAAGTTACGATAACATGAAATTTTACTGGATACTCTCGTATACGACCAAGATAACTGGACGATCTGTAGATATTTTAAAATATTTACCCTCAAAACGATTAAAGAAGGAGAGACCAAAGAAAATTATATCATAAGTAATGAGGTTTATTTTTGTTTTAATTATTTGTTTTTTATAACAATTGGTATTGCTATTAAATATATTGTTTTTGAATTGTTATTTCAAACATATAAGAACACAACTTCCCTGCAGACGTGGTACACTTTAATGCCTAAATTATTTAATCTGAAGAAACAATTCCTCTGTATCTTTTAAATATATATATATATATATATATATATATATATATATATATATATATATATATATATATATATCTTTTTATTGGAACGATTGTATTTGGAATGAAAGTTAGATACACTAAATACCAGTTTCATTTGCAAACGAAATAGCGAGCAGATGGGAAGTATTATGCACAGTGGGAATGACAAATCAGAGAGAATATTGAACCTCGGCAGCATAAGGTAGTTTCATTGCCCCTTGTAGCACCGACAAAATGCTTGCTCCCACAGTTTCCTACTAGGTTGTGCTTTATGAAAAAAAATCAGGAAATCAATGAATATGGAGGGTTCTGCTTTATGATATCTTGCGAGTAAATTTCCTCATATATCTGATGCTAAACTAAATCTAGGCAGTGTTGATGGTCCTCAAATTTGAAATTTGATGAAGGATACCCAGTTCGTAAATACAATTAATATAACAGAGAAGAATGCCCGGTTGTCATTGATTTTCAGGGCAACCGTAGAAGCACTTTTTCTGGTATCATTTGAACGTTTTCCACATAAATTGCAGTGAATATAGTGAGGAATTAAAGGAAACTGGTACTAATGCCGTATTTGTAACAAAATCCACCTGAAGAAAAACACGGATGGTTAGTAAAAACTAAATTCTTTTATCACTAAAAATAATTTCCTATTCATTGTATGGAAACAAATATTTAGTCAAATATTTTTCCTTTTTTGCGAGTTATATTATAATATTACTGAGATCTAAAGTGTTTAAACTAAAAAAAGCAATATATTTTGGGATCCAATTGAATTTATAACCAATGGCCAATAGAGAATAAACCGTGAGGTGATTGACGGTAACCAAGGTCATTTTGCATTTCAGCATTGTCTAATTATATATAATCAGTTTAATACCCCTCCCCCCAAAAAATCAGTTAAATAAACCACCCCATCATCATTTGCATACTATCTTTATTCATTCTTCTCTTATACTTCTTCTTTCGAATCTACCAAGAACATCCACATAATTGGAGTTTAGTTTTAACATTGTAAACTATGCTGTACTGGAGTGCCTGCCTTCTTGCTCCCAAAGCCGGCAGAAGAACCTGCATCTATGCAACTAACCCACTTTTTTATATCGTTCTTCTGCACAATTTGTATCTCAGACCTCTCTTACAAACATTGTCTTGTTTTTTTGGTTTCCGATTAAGGATTTGATCATACTTTTGTTTGTGTCTTTTCAAGTTGCTTCTGTTGTTACTCTAAATTCGCTCTTTTTCATGTTTTATCCTCTGTTCTTTTTTTCGGCACTCATTCTCTCGTGGATGGCCACTGGGAAACTCCCCTAAATTATAAAAAGAGATAGGTCAGATCCACCATTTTGGCTTTAATTTTCCCATTAGCGAGGTCTCGTAAAGGAGAGTTTCTTGGGATAATTGGGACGCAATAAGGCGTCAGAGAAACTTTCCCAATCGGGATGTCTCATATTTTGAAAATTACTTTGATTTTAATTTGAGACGATCACATCTACTTGAAAATATGGAAATCAACAATCGCGCCAGAAGAGTCTGCAGGATAAATGTCTTTTATGGTCAAATAGATTCAACTTTCTTGACTCTACATGAGAGCAAATGACTCCTCTAAACGTAACACTTAACTGTCGCGCTATAAATAACTAAATAGAAGAAGGAAAAGAAAATGCCAAACTTAAAATTCTAAATATAATATATAATTTCTTACTTCTTTATATACACAACTTAAGACATTTTACATTCTAAAAAGGTTAACACAGGTACAAAGTGTCAAATGGTATTAAGGCGAATCCCTATAATTGGAGTTTCGAAACGATAGAATAAGGAGCGAATGATAATTATGAGTAGAATGGATCCGCTCAAGATACGCTCTCTATGCAAAACTCGATACAAAATCTTTGTGGGCCAACCAAAAATTAAAAATGATTGAAATAAAATTATGAATCAAATTGAGGCTGTAATTTGTCAGAATTAATTGTTATAATACAATAATACAGTAATTTATTTAATTATTATAATTATATATGTCTTTCAGAATGCATATCTTCCCACACAATAGGAAAGGGCAACAAGAAGAAACATCGGTAAAACCTATGACAATGGATCATAAAGAATAATAAATAAACAGATATATATTCCCGAAAATAAGCGCGAAGCCAAATCTAAAAATAACAGGGCATTAATCTGTAATAGATAAACCCAATAGGAAATCCCATACAGGGAATGAAATGGATAGTTAGATACAAACTTGTTGCAAAATTTCTTGCATTTGTTTAGAGACAGTGATGTTTTTAGACGTCTTGCTCGATTGGCCACTATGGTTTGGAAGTCGCAACCAGGTCCGATAACATGAAATCTGGGAGCTTGCCGGCGACTACTTGCCCAGGATGTCGGTACTGCGTTGAGCACATGCCTGCATCTGATTTCCATGCATTTGGGTCCGGCATCGAGGCCATGCCTGCCCGGGCTTGGCCGACAGGTGGGACTGAACTTAAGACCATGCCTAACTGAACTCAACTATCAGGTGAGTCTGAATTTGTGACACTGCCTGCCTGGATTAAGGGACATGTGAATCCGTTGTTAGGGAAATTGATCTTGAATGGATAGAATTTCGAAAGTAGTCTCCTAATTGGATTCTACTTCATCTGAACTTTAACTGATCGTCTTTCCCTTCATCTCCAGTCTGCTGTTCCTTCCGTGATTTGTTCCACCTTCCAATTAAGGCTCAATAGATTATCAGGAAGGACGAGGACGTCTTCGACAGTGGGAGCCAAATCTGCCCGAAATCCACGTGTAGTATGCCTCATAGACGCTAGGTACTGATGATGCCATGTCCAAGCTTATCACTGCATTTATTTCATTTCCCTTACGTTTCAGCATTCTGAAACGTGAGCAGCAAAGGGGCCTTCCTTTAGCCATAACTGAGATCAGAGGAGGTTATGGGTCTAGGTCGTTGATGTTATTTTAAATTTAGGTGAGGGGCCTATGATTAAAATAATTTTCAGTTTTGGCTAAAAGGGTAGCCATTTCATTCAATCCTATGATATGATTACCCAAGATCCTTTTGAAACTATTCTTGTTCTAATCCACCAAGCTTTCAACAAAACTGGATCATTAAGATGCTCTGGGCGGTTTAAATGACCAATGTATTCTGAACAATTGTTTCTGTTCATGGTTACTATTTAAGTATATAACCGCTGCTCTTAAGGTTACATCATAATCGCTATATACTATCTAAGGCACCAAATACCTCTCTATAAAACGTCTGAAGGCTCGAGAAAATAAGTCTAGGCAGGCGTTAGCGACCGACTTAAAATAAATGAGACGGTCAACTGCACAAGTAAGTAAAAGTATAATTGGTTCTCCCGCCATCCTATTTTTAATCGGGATAGCACCTGTGTAATATAATAACAGCAGAAAGATGGAAGGGAATTTCTACTTTCATGGATGATAATGGGGTCTCTATTAGTGTTTCCTATCTCAAAATGTGCAAGCGGTGGCACGTGTGGCAATTGTTTGTTAAGATTTAAATTAAATCTAAAGCCGTTTGTATCTAATACTTACTGTGAGGATTACACTGACATGCGTTAAAAACTTTTTTTTAAAGGTCATAGATTTTCTATCTGATTTTGAATCATATTTTTATGCTGAATTTAAGAATATAATTAGTTTTTATATGCTCTATTTACATCACAAAAGAGCCCTATCATCCAACAGATCATTACTTCTGTTTTGTCCCATCTAGTAAGGAGTAACCATAAATAGCCTATTTTATTCACATTTTCGAGCCTAGGTTTACATTACAATGGATCGTGTGTGAAAGAATTATTCAAATTGGTTTTGTTACAATCTTGGACATGTTGCTCTTCCAGACCATCAAACAAAAATCACTGATTTTGTGAAAGAGGCATATCATGCTTACTTTGGAGTGAATCTAGGGGACCAAGATAAACCATTTGCTCCCCATATTTGCTATAAAACATGTGTGATAAATTTGCGGGATTAGAGTAACAAAAAAAGGAAGAGTTGCATTTGGTGTCCCAATGGTGCTGAGGGAAGGCAAAGATCACGTTAGCGACTGCTACTTCTGCATGACAAATTTGAAAGGCATCAATCGTAAGAACAAGCAACATGTTTCAATACTCCAATATTCCTTCTGCTATAAAACCAGTCCCAAATGACCACAATCTTGCTGTTGCTGAGCCTTATTTTACCATGGGTTCTAGCTCTGATTCCGAGGCTACTGTTACTACCGATACATATGAGTTTGATGCATACAAACCAAAAGAGTGCAACCAAGTGGCGTCATTTATGCAAGCCTGACTCAAAGACCAGACAGGAGACCTGAACCTTTCCAAATAACCTGCTCAACTATTTAGTTAACGTCATCGAGAGAAATGTATGCTGGCACCAAAGACAACATTCTATTGTTATCAAGATCGCGAGAAAGAATTTAGGCAAATTTTCACGTCTGATGAAGCTTCTTTACTGATTTACATTGCCGACCTAGTTAACCTAATGGGTCTGAAGTATGATGCTATGAAATGGAGACTTTTGATTGTATCATATAACAGAAGTCTCAAGGTAGTTCTTCTTAATAACGGCAATAAATTGTCTTCGATCTTTATTGGACACTCAGCTGCAATGAAAGAAACGTGCAACAGCATGTACTGCTGCTATCTGCTCTTAACTACGAGGAACACAAATTGCTGACCTGTGGTTATCTTAAAGTCGTTGAACTCACCCTAGGCCTTCAAGGTGGGTACACAAAGTATCAATGCCTTATGTGTTTGTGGGACAGTCGGGCTGGCGATCAGCATTATCTCAGTAGAGACTAGCCGTCAAGAAACGGATTAGAACCCGGTTCACACAAAGTTCTGTCTCACCCTCTTGTTGAACCGAGCAAGAAGATATTGCTCCTGACCCTGCAAAACAAACTCGGTTTGATGAAGAACTTTGTCAAGGAAATGGGCAGGGAAGGTAGATGATTTGCTTCCCTCAGTCAGAAGTTTCTTCGAGTCAGCATGGAAAAACTGAATGCAGGTGTATTTGATGGTACTCAAATAAGGCAGCTCATCAAAGACATCAGTTTTGATGGGGCACTGAATCCTGATGAACCATTTGCCTGGTTGTCCCTTAAGTCAGTCATTGCAAACTTCCTTAGCGACCACAGAAGTTCTAAGTATGAGAAGGCGGTTAATGACTTTGTCGTAGAATAGGGTCAGGTTAACCATTTCTTCGTTTTTCAGCCCAGACCGATGAGGGCTATGTGCGTGTGAGATTTATAATAAAAGCAGAGTGCGAATTAACTAAATGTATGTTGGCCAAAAAAATCGAATATCTTGGAGGCTCCGGGACAATAGAAAAACAGTTACAAAAATAGCTTTACTAATATGCAAATAAAAATATTTGAAGATCTTCCGAGCGGTCTTCGCGTAACTAAAGTGCCTACTAAATAGGCAATTTTTGAGCCGTTTGCAGGGTTGGAGGAACGTGGGAGCGGGATACACAGTGTGCGGGACTCGGTGTCGTTTTTCTCGGTGCACACTCGATAGAGGAGGTCGTCCTTGATGAGGAAGGAAGTCACCTTATTCCCTATAACCGTTTCGTGTGCTTTGTTCTGGGCTTTGGACCACAAGGGACGAAGAGAGTCACATTCATTCTGATTTTGGCAAAGTCAGGGGCACACGGGGGTCCCAAAAGTGTAGGAGCTTTTATTTTCTTCTTCGGGCGGGAAGGAGTAGTAACGGGTTGAGCCACGGAGGCGGAAGAAACCTGGTGGGACTGACCAATTCAGCCCAACCAGTAAAATAAACGCCCTCAATGTAGCAGTGAACAATGGGGAATTTATTGGCCCGCCCAAAGTAATCATACACTACGGCAAACTTATCGAGTTCCAGAACCACAGGGAGGACTAGTTCATCGGGTACGACAATGCATGTGTACCCTGTATCATGAACTAGGGTGGAGATCTGGCACCATTTCACTGCTCCAGTTTCAAATTGGAGAGCACTGTCGTAGGTTAGCCGAGATATATATATATATATATATATATATATATATATATATATATATATATATATATATATATATATATATTTATTTGTTTTATTAATTTTTAATAAACCAAATAAACTTTGACTTGAGGCTTAGGTTCGTGCCTCGGTGATTGATGGGGATCGTTCTCTAAGAGTGCTAATCTTTATTTTTTTATTCTAGTGAATAAATAAAAGGGTTCTTTCTTGATTTCATCAATTATTGCCACTTTAACTCGTTCTAGGATAATTAAAACAGTGTTTTTACAAAAAAATAGACTTTAATGAACATAAACCCTCTCACTAAATAACATAAAAAAATACAGATCTCTTACACTTAAAAAAAAAAAAATGGGATTGCTGGGCGAGCTCTCGAAGCTCGATTTGAGATAGAATTTTACGGGGTGAACAATTTTAAGTTAATATCTTTGTCCTTGGCCAGACATCCAATAAACTAATTATTATGCAGGGGACATAAACGACAGGATTATTCTTTACTCACATAAGGTAATGGAGATTAAATACCCGAGAGCAGTTAGACTATCTTCGGAGATTTTGTTCCGGAGAGGCATAGCTCGAGTAGTTGGTTGTTTGCTAAATAGATGGCGTTCGTCGACCTGCCTGTCGATTTTACGTGTGGCGTCACGAAGGATCTGGTTTGGGTAGCTGCTCAAGTGAAAGCTTAGTCCTTCTACTTATAGCCGGTTGGGGCGACCTTAACCTCGTATTCTTCCGGACAAGATGAAATCGTTGTCTTCTTTTTTTTTATCTAGTTGGGGTTTATCCAACTCAAATAGAGTAAGATTTGGAGTCCTCAAACTTTGTAGCTTGATAATCAATAATTTTGGGGCTCGAATAGCGCCGAGCTATCTTGGTACAATCTGGTTTTGTATAAGGAGTGCAAGTTCTCCTTAACTTGCAGAAAACTTTCTATCGGTGATTTTTCTGTTTTCTTTTCGAACTCGAAAAATCTCTCAACCGGTGACTTTCTTGTCTCTTTCGTTAGAACGAACAAAAAGCCTCGTTTCCTCGCGTCAACCTGTTATATACCCAAATTACTTTCACTGGGTAATGGGGAAGTAGAAGGGGGGACTCGCAAGGTGAGACCTCAAGGTTCGTCTCACGCGCTTGGCTTCTTGTAGTTCTGAGGGAGGGTAGTACGAGATCGGCAGTTTGCCCTTTTGAATAGATTGTTTTATAAGTACACCCTCGAAGAGCCTGACTTTTGAGCTGAGGTCAGGAATCTGTCTCGTAACATTTACCCTTTTGCCCGCTCTCCTATTTTACCTGAGAACATCTGATGGGCAAAGCTAATCCCAGATGTCTTTTGTTATTATTTATTTGGCCTCGATATATATATATATATATATATATATATATATATATATATATATATATATATATATACTAATCTCTTATTATAACTCTACAGGCACTGACCTGATATACTTGTTGAGAAGGAGGAGTGCTTCTAAACGGCGAGTTTTGACAGCAGTTGAACCTCATGTGGCCCGGAACTCCACATGAATACTACATTGTGGTCCTCCTATGGAAAGACCAAGCAGGGGGGTTATGAGAGAAGGGCTTAATATCACAGTGGTCTGACGACAAGAGTGGTTTGGGTTTGGCGGGCTCAGTCATATTAATGAGCTTATTCCTAGTATTAGGGACAAATTTGTTATTGCTGGTTTTGGATTTAGGAGATGTGGGCTATGGTTTTTTCCCTTCCTTCAGATAGCAGTTGTGGCTCGCTGCGTAGACGTCTGTCTCCTTGATGCTTTCCTTGAGAGTATGGCACCTCCGGTCCTTCATGAAGGATCTGATTTCTGAAGGGACCGAAGCAAGAATTTGGTTCATCAGGAAGAAATCGACCAGGGCATCGTATTCATGAGGCACCTTGGACGCGTCAATCCAAAAATTAAAATGACGCTGTAAAGAGTAGCAAAACTATTGGAAGGCCTGGTTTGGTTGAATGCGACAGTGCCTAAATTTTGCTTGGTAGAAATCCACGGTCATGTTGTGGGCGGCGAGTAACTCGGCTTTTAACGATGAGTAATCACCTGTTTTCTCTGATGGTAAGGAGATAAAAATTTCACTGATTTTGTAGCTCGACAGGGCCAATAATTGTGCTACACAGTCAGTCCCGATGTCCCAATGGTTCACCTTGAAGATCTTTTCAAAATAAGTGAGGTAAGACCCGAAGTCTTCGCCTTCTTTAAAGAGATGGAGTTTTATGGTCGCAGGCTGCGTTGCGTCTAGTGTAGAAGTTAAATAGATTAAGGAGAGCGTCTCGTCCCTCGCTCTGCTCATGTCCCATTCGTGAGAGCGAATTCTCTCTCTTTCTTCTCTGTCTCTTCTTTTGGCTCTTTCTCTTCTTTCTTCTCCCTAGATGTAGACTATCAGATCTTTGCCACTAAGTCCGAGTGATTCATGTTGGGTCTTGAAATTTTCAAACGAAGACATGATGCTGATTTTACGCGATGGACACAAAGACAAGAATTAAATTAACCAGCGGCAATGATTATGCTGAATTATGGATTCCTTTACGCACAAACAGGAGTGCAAATGGTTTTGCAGAACTAAGGAAAACACGAAGAAAAAGGGTTTAGGGCAAGACACTAGCGAGAAAGATTTTGCGGTCGAGATTTGACCATGATTGAGAAGAGAGTTACAGCACTCCTAGCACAACAATACGAAGAATTTTACTATTTTTATATACCTTCAAATTAAGGCACGAGATGAAACCTTGAAGAACAACAATTCAATTAGGTGGAGGAATAAAATTAATAGTTAAACACGCTTACTCGACAATAAATTCACCCCCAAAATATGGCAAAGGGACTGAATACACTTCGCAAATGGGTATGCAATGGTTATTTCTCACTTTTTAAACTTCAGAACCGGAACCAAGATTAGCCCTCAATTAAGCATTTAACCGAGGTTAACCAATATATTGATCGAATCGATTGACAAAGATTAACCTCAATAAACCTGATACCAGTTTAATATATAATAGATATTACTATATGTCGTAGAATAGGGTCAGGTTAACCCTATCTGCGTTTCTCAGCCAAGGCTGATGGGGGCTATGTGCATGGAAGATATATAAAAAAAACAGAGTGCGAATTAAATAAATGTAGAGTGGCCAAACAGTCGACTATCTTGAGGTTAAGAGACATTAGAAAAACGGGAACAAAAATAACTTTACTAATATGTAAATTAGTATTATTTTACAAGGTTAAAAGGAGTTTAAAACAAACTATATACACTTTAGACGTACACGAATCTCATCGGCCTAAAGAAGGTGGGGAGATTTGGCGAGGACTGTCACCGTAAAAACAAACAAACAATATTGACCGAGGGGCGCTCGAATGACCTTGAGCATATTGGAAGCCGACGATGAAAGCTTACAAGTGGGAGTGGGTTAGTAGAGAGAGCACTTGCACAGGACTTTTGCACGTGCTGTTAGCTCGGAAATTTGATCCGAGTGTATAATCCTTGCCTTGGAGCATAGTTTAAATACTAGTCTCTTGACAGTGACTATAACAAGATGAACTTAGATCTTGCCTTCGAGTTAGACACGAATCTAGACTATTGCGTTTAAGGAGCGAGTAGAACGAGTACGGGGTAGACTCACGCGAATTAATCGAGAATACCCTGCGCTTGAGGAGTTCTGTGAGAATTGTCAGAGTTCAACGGACGCAAATAGCGGAACTGACGGGGGTATGGCAGAGGATACTGACGGGGCGGGCAGGCGGCGGATACTCCATCCAACTCTGGCGCCGGAGGATTTTTAGTACGGTCGAATGGGGAATTTCTCCTCTCCGATGCATCGGCAGGCAAAATTAGTCTTGCCATATTAGCACGATCGTGCTATGTTGGGAATTCAAGCCACCACTGCGTATCATAATTCGCATTTCCATTAGCGCAGGCCAAAAGTGTTGACCAGGTGTCTATTGTCTCTCTTCTTTGGAGGGCGCAGCAGCGCGTATATTTCCCTCTTTAATCTTTGACAGACTAAATGGAAAATTTTCTCAAAATTGGTGTGCGCGTGCTAGTAAAAATGCAATTCCTTCGGTCTTATATGGACTATTTTTCCGAGAATTGTGTAGACTTCAGTTAAGAACAGCGTGAGTGCTTTTATCAAGATATCCGTGTCATGAAAGAACGCTACTGCTGGATAAATACTGCTTGTGCCTGAAAATGGATTTGTTGTCTGCTAGGCACAATTAGAAGACCTTGAGGAGACCATTCTTTCATGAATATCTTTTTTGTACTTTTCTTGGTATCAATTTGACCATTTTATAAACCTCCTGTGTATAAATAGGTTCACAATTTACTATTGTGTGTACATTCGCCTACAAATAGATCAGAATATAGTAATTCCTGGCATTTGCCTATATCTCAAAAACTTGATCTGATTTGATAAAATAAGCATGATTTCCGGATTCAGCGCGAAATCTGGCCTAAAATCAGGGTATTATGTGTTAGAACTTAAAAATAACGCAGACCACTGTTATCAATAGCTGTCCAACTCTAGGGTTTTTATAAGAATGATAAGGTTGCAATAGTAGTAATTAAACGAAGTAATGATTCCCTGGCAATAATACCTAAAATTTAGTGGGATGACGGATGTTAAGGAAATTAAGTCGTCTTTTACACCTAATTATACAGGTGTCAAGAAATAAACGTGACTGAAGAGTTACCTATCCTCTTCTACATATTTCTACCATTGTACTTTGTCGTGGTATGATATTATATTACATCAACACCATATTATATCTATCGGAGACAGACCGATAACTTATAGGTGAACCGAAGAAGGGACGGAACCCCGCTAGTTTAGACGGCCTGAAATGTGAGATGAGAGTGCAACGAGGTCAGGTAACAAATGGGTAATGGCAAAGCTCAAGGTTATTTAAAGAGGCATGTACAAAAAGATAATTTTATTTACATAAAAATAATGAGAGAATTGATGGGTAAATTTACCTCAGAGAATTAACGGACAAAATCACATCGGTAAACGAAGGGGGGAAATGTAGTTATAAATCAGAATATGAAGTTAGAACTTAAGGTATTACAGGAAGAGACTATTCAAATGGGGGGGGGGAGGGGGAATTAACTAAATTGGGTTAATGAAGGGGGGAGAGGGGTTGGCTTACGGATGTCTTCTGCACGTGAGGTGAGGCCGCTCGGAACTTCTGAGCGGAAACTTGAAGTGTTAACGGTTCTCCAATAACAGGAGGGAGAAGGGGTAACTTCCGGGCCAGGAAAGAGTATTTCGGCCACCCGGAATAAGGGGCGAACGAAGGAGGGCCTTGATAGGAGTTGATGAGAGAAGTCCGCAAATTCACTCGGTGGCGATCGTTAAGTGGAATTACCTCACTGGTGGGGGCTAATTCCAAATGCACAAAATAGTTCAGCTGTCACTTTGCTTTGTTGTTAGCACCTGACTTGCAACTGTGGGGAATCTTCTGGGGTCCGAAGGAGACTTTTCAATTCTGTGTCTCTTCATGGGAGTCGAGCGCTATTTGAGTCCGAGGCTCTCTCCGGGGTTGGGTGGCGGTAAGCGGGAAACAGCTTTACTCTCGAATGGCCTCGAATCTTCTTGCAGAGGCTATTCTGCCCGTGTAAAAGTGAATCGTGATGAACACGGTTCGAGGCTTCCGCTTGTGGAAGGGAGAGGGGGGAAGGACGCCTATCAATTTAGGCCTAACCGGGCCTTCTGCAGTGCATGGAAGTTCCGTTCTGCTTAAGAGAAACCAAGTGGGGATCCCTCACATAATTCTTAGATCATATAGTCCGTATTGGCTCCATTTTACTTAGAAATGATCTTATGTAGGTAGGTCCCTGAGAAGGAAGATCTTGGAACAAGCTAACCTTTCAAAAGAAAAAAAGCTTTAAAAGAAGATATTTACTGTGACCTTGATCACATTTCAAAGAGAACTATACACCGATGTATGCGTCAATAGGAGGGCTCTGATAACTAAGAGTTAAAACGTGCTGGGCTTCGGGAATAGGTATTGAATCTACCTTACATTCAACTCATTCCGGTCCACCTAACCACATTTTTACTTCATTCACATTAATCCCCCGGTACTGATCTAGGTCACATGGTATCAGATGTGATTCTAGTAAACGTAAAAAAGCTAATTTTGAATAATTTTCACAGAGGAAGGAGAGCGTTAAAATTAATCAAAGGCGAAAATGATACTAAAGTGTCTTTCAATAAGGTCGCTCAATTTTTAAATGTAAATAAAACAAGTTGTGTGTATTATATGCACTCAATTTATTTTAAATTTGAAAGTACATTTTATGGCATTGAGTGTAGAATATGACGTCGCTTAAATATCCCCGCGGCTTTGCTTGGTGGAAAGTATTCGGGAGGCCCAATTTTTGATGACTTTGTCGCATAAATCTGGCTGAATTTGCTGGATGGTGTTCGTTAAGTTGACTTTGAGGACATCAACTGTTTTCAGATTATTCGCATAGAGCTGCGATTTAAGATAGCCCCGAAGAAAGTAGTCTAATGACGTTAAATCGCATGATCTCGGTGGCAGTTGACGTCGCCGCCGAGCGAGATGACCCTGCCCTGAAATCGCTGATGCAAAATGTTTATTGTGGCTTGCTCAGTGTGGCACGTAGCGCCGTCCTGTAGGAACCATATGTCGTCAGTATCCATATCAGGCATATAATTCAGTTGAGGCCACAAGAAGTTGCTTGTCATCGATCTGTAAGTCTCGCCGTTGACGGTTATGGCAATCCCATCTTCGTTCTCCAAAAAATACGGACCGATGATTCCGTTAGACGAAAATCCGCACCAAATAGTGACTTTGTTGGGATGCAATTGGTGCTGGTGTATCTCATCTGGATTGTTTTCGTCCCAAATCCGACAATTTTGCTTGTTCACAAATCCATTCATCCGAAAATGGGCCTCGTCGCTGAAGATGATTTTTGGGGGGAAATTTGGTGCAACTTCCAACCGCTCTAGACTCTAATCAGCGAACACACAGTGTTGTCTATGATCGTTTACCTTAAGTTCTTGGGTAAGTTGGATTTTGTATGGGTGTAGACCCAGGTCCCTATGCATAATTTGCCAAACTGAAGTCGCAGAAAGGCCAAGTTCTTGTGAACGACGAGAAATTGACTGCCTCGGATTTTCCCGTACACTCACATGTAATCGAGATTTATTATTAAAGTATTCAATTAAATAAATAATAAGGAAGAGCAAAAACATTAAAATGTAATAAAAGACGCTGTATTGCACAGAAGAATTTAAACAAACAGCACTATTTAAATAATCAGTATTAGAAAATAATCAAATGAAAAGACAAGGTAGAAAAATTTTAAGAATTAAAAGCAAAAAAACAAAGTTTTGAATTATAAAGGAGTATTGAAGGGAAAAATACCAAAAGTATCTTCATGTTAGAAAACGCTAATAAAACACGCCTCCTCCAATTAAAGTATTAAAAATAATGTAATGTACCAATGAAGGTCAGGTAAAATCATGACGTGAAAAATGATAAAGAGAGAACCATTAAGAAAGGTAGTTTTTATTGTTTGGTTGGTAAAGAAGAGCAAATCGGTTTGTTTTGACAAGTGGTTGTTATACTAAGAAAATAAGAACTAAAACAGACTTGTTATCAAGGCTAAGTGTTTGACAAAATTCCATGGCAATATTTATCATTACCACAGCCAATTACATACTTCAAAATATCGAAGAGAACATTCCGTTTTACATAGTATTATATAACTTCTAATAACAAAGGGCTTCTTATCCTAGGTAGAGTTCTGCCTGTGGGGTGGCGGATTTCCGTATGAGAACAAAACTTCCATTTCAATGAGCGGACGTACTTCCAATAGGTAGAGATTCCTTGGTGAGAACAAGAACAATTTAAAGGATAAGCATTTTCTCAAACCAGAAATTTGTCTTGAATTTGAAGTTATTGTGACAAAATGATTTTTTGAGTAACTTGTAGTGTCAAGCAAATAATTTATTAAAGGGTTCCATTTTATGTACCCCAAAATGTTTGATATTGAGGAATATCCTATGACAGGAAAGAGTAAAGTAAATTTTGTTCAAGAAATTGTTCATTATGAAAAAGGATAGCAATTATTTATACATCAATACTTCAAATTTTGCAATTATCTATGCATCAAAGAATAGGAGTAAACTATTGAATATTAGATATTCACTGTGCTAGGTTTTTATGACATGTCATAATGGCTAAAACAATTATTCAAGACCCCGAACTCTAGGCTTTATGTAGAGTGAAGTGTGTAATTTCTTGTTTTTCTCATATGGACATATATAAAGGAAATGTAATGTTGCTCTCTAATTCAATTGTATATTTAATGTTGGGATGTACCAAGTTAATAAAATTTAAAAATTGCTCCGCATGATCCAATACTTTTTAAATAGTAAAGAAATCATATATAAATGTACAGTAAAGTATGGAGGTAAAATCTAAAGGCAATTGTTTCATTGAGTTGTTTTAAAGATGAGGTATGAAAATTTTAGTTTCCTTGCTGCTATAGGGGATTGCATCCCTACTCACTCTATCAGTTGCTAAGCTGTATCATCCAACACAAAACTTCTCATTAAAAATCAAATCTACAATAGTGTTAAGACTTTAAAGAGAAAATGTGAAACGCGTTAGTTTAGTTTAAGATTAAGTTGAGAAAAGGTAAATTGTTTTAATAGTTTATTATTTTAAATGCATTAGTTTAGCTTTAGATTATTTTCTACGCTCCCTCTTTTCGTTGAAAATTATTTCATATTTCTTTGTTTTCTCACAATTTCTTCAATAATGTATATTTTGCTTAATTTATTTTTTTATTGTTTTGGGAATTTACTTTGAATTGCTTTCTCTGATTTAATAACCGGAATAGGAAGCATCAATGGTCAGTAACTCTTGTATCAATGAATTGTGAAGTTCGGCCAGATTGTGTGGATGCCATCCATTATGTCTGACACGTTGTTCAAGATAGTCTCATCAATTTACGATGGGTTGCAGATCCGGTGATTTTTTGTGTCAATCCAAATGTGTGAATTTTTAAGAATGTTGATCATGCTAGTCAGTCACAGTTCAGGCTGGGTAAACACAAGATTTGTAATATCGGAGGAGAAGAGTTAAAATGTTACTTCCATCGTTGAGATAAAAAGCATACGTAAAATCTATGTTGTCTGTAGCTCGATGTAGGCATACTGGTCCAATTTATTTTATTCCAATAAAAGGAACCATTTTCGCAAAGGTACAACACCAGCATTACATCACAGAGCTTCCTCAACTCGAACAGCACCCTACATGCAAGCTTCCTTAGAGGCCTATAAGGTATAACTTGAACATGCCGACGGGTGTCATCAGAAATGTGATTTGTCTGCACAGATAATGCGTTTCAAATCGTCAATGATTCACTCTGTCTTCTCACCAACTGTAATGTGGTAACACTGTGGGAAGAAGTGATCACAGGCATCTTGCGTGACTCTAATGCCTCATGATATCATTGATTTAGACCATTTATATAAAACTGAGGACTCTGAGAATTCAAACAAGTTTGACGCAAGTAAAATACCTCAACCAATTCAGAGGAGTAAGAAGAGGTGTCGTTCCCTAGTCCTTGCCCAGACTCCCGTGAATCTGATCTTAGTGACACTGATGGGAACTAGTATGTCCGCTCTTCCCTTTTCAAATGAAGGAGGCCTTGCTGTCACGAGTTACGTTTGTGATGGTACATGGTTCTTAAGAGTCCAAATCCGGATAACCGACACATTGGGGCAGGGCCACTTAGAGGCCCCTCCTGAGGCAGAGATTGTCTTAGAGGTGTCTCCGTCCCAGATGGTATGGTCTTCCGTGGGGGCGATTCTGGGTTCGAAGCGAGATCACAGCGAACCTGAATTACCCAGTGTGTAAGGCAATCCTGATGTAGCACAGGCCTCGTAGAGTTCCCAATGAGAAGGGGGACCTCTCATTCTACTTGATGCTTTCTTGAGGGCCAAAACTTCTCCATATCCGAGAAGGAGCTGACGGATTAACCCCCGCCTCACTTTAGTAAAGAGAAACGAAAAGGGAAGAATTAGGTAGTCAAAGAAGATTAGGTGTTTCTCTCTTTCGGTGAGGCTCCGGATACGGACGGCTCTGTGTTGTTCCGGCAAGAAATCAGGCCAAAAAAGGCACCCTCCGACCATGCTAGTCTACTGATCATAGACTCGATGACGTAGGGGCCCTTCATTGAGAGACTACCTAAGGTATTCAAGCCCGATGGCTTCAAAAGCTTCTTAGTGATTCACTTCACTGATTTAAAGAAAATCACATGTTTCATCAGATGATAGAATTAGTTAGGTTGATTGGTCGAAGGTCATCAGTTTTTCGGAAGGGTTCCTTTTGGCAAATACAGCAAACCCTTCAAAGGTGGCCATCATTAATGCTATTCGGACACTCAATGGCTCGCGACAGCATATAACACTGCACTCTACCCTGAATTTCGTGAAAGGGTGGTTTATGCTGGAGAACTCTTCGACTAATCATTGTAGGAAATTAGCAAATAGATGGTCGAACAAAGATCGGCCAATGTTAAACGTGCGATATGAAAACAGGGTGAAGGGGGAGTGAATGAATAGTGCCGAAAATAAATGCTGCAAAGCAAAAACGGACTAGCCCGCATCCAAATTTTTGGACGGTTAATTTGCATGAAAATTCTCAATAATAATATAGACATCTGGAGAATATATAAAAATATAGCTATGAAATTAAAATCAATAGAATGAAAGTACAGGAATTTAAAACCATTAAAGGGTATACAAGGATATAAAAAATAAAATATTGAGAACTCAACAAAGGATAAAAACATAGACTATAGATGGATCAACAATAGATACAACAACAGATAATACAAAATCATGAAACAATATATTAAATTTTGGCTAAAAGATTCGATTCTTCTAAAAATTTAAAAATTCTATTCGGACTAAAAGAGAAATTAGTGTTAAACAAGATGTCCCGCAGAACCTGTTGGGAGGCCATCTGCCCATTAATGAAAGGGAAGTCCCTCCTCTCAAGATTTCTCAAAAGGGGCCACTCGGCAAAGATCTGAAGGATAGACAGCTGCACCCTGCACAGGATGCACAAATGTAGGGACTTCCCATTCATCAAGTACCCATGAGTGAGGCGTCAATGGCCTATCCTCAGTCGGCACAAAATAACCTCCATTCTACGTGGTCTTATGGTACGTGGCCGTGGGAGGACTGAAGGTTTTATGGAATGGAGCTTGGTGGGAGGGAGCTCATCCCACATCTTCTGCCATAAGCTGACTACAAATTCGGTGATGAGGGGATAGACATCACGAAGTGGGACTGGAGCTGTTGGGGGTGTCCACAATGATGCCAACTCCTTGGCCGCAGCATCCACCCTTCCATTACTTGTGATGCCCACGTGACTAGGCCCTAGGAAAAAATAAATCTTGTGAATAGGAGAAAGATAAAAAAGAAACCACTGGATCTTAGAAATCAGCGGATGGCTAGAACCAAAAGCACCCATTGCCTCCAGAGAACTAAGGGAGTCAGGGAAAATCGTAAGACAACCAGATGGCATAGGAGCAATAACAAAGAGTGCAACAAGAATGGCAACAAGTTTTACTGCGAAAACAGAAGCTGCACTTTGTAGGCGAACCAATTCTCCCTGGGATGGAAAGACAGCAGCAGCCCCAACTCCGTCGGATGACTTGGATCCGTCGGTAAACACAAAGGTGCTAGGCCGATGGTGGGAGGAGTGTTGATCATGCATGGTTCTTAAGGCTACAGGCAACAACTGATCCTTGGGCCTACCAGTCAGCCCCTTGCATACCACTGCAGGTGGGATGAGCCATGGGGGAAGCTTTGGTAATGAAAACGGAATAACAGAAAACTCCCTTAGTCGTTCTGTGTGCTCAGACATGCGCAGAGCAAGCCAAGTACTGAAATCTATCATATAAGGCCATTGTTGGCAAATTGAACGTGCGCTCATATACTGGCGACCATGATAATTGCTCAAGTCTAAAATGATATTTGAGGTTAGACTTGAGCCTGTGAAAAGGAAGAGGAAGAGGTACGTTCTCTGCATTGAGAATCCACACAGGGGAAGACTTGAAGGCTCCAGAAGCCAGGCGCATACCTTGGTTACGCACAGTATTTAATTTTTCAAGGATGGGCAGCGAGGCAGAGGAGTACACCTGTGACCTATAGTACAGCTTTGACTGAACAAATGCTGAATAAAAATGCCACAGGGTACGTCGATCACTTCACCAAGAAGTGTGTGACAGTAATTTGATTATTTCCATTCTCTTTAGACAAGAATTTTTCAATGCGTCCAAATGAGGCATCCAAAAAACCTTGAATCAAGGATCACCCCTAGAAATCTGAAATGGGGCTCAAAGGTGAGAGGGACACCATAGAGTGACAAATGGGGAGGGTCCCATGTCACCGATCTATGATTGTAAAAGTGGACAGCCTTGGTCTTTACTGCAAAAAAGTGGAAGCCCATGGAACAAGCATTATATGCTACGGCATTTATAACTCGCTGTAGCTTACGGATGACAAATGGAAGTCTAGGCGATGAAGTGATAAGTCCTAAGTCATCCACATATAGAGTTGAGCAAATCTCGGCTGGGAGGTTTGCGATAATGCTATTGATAGCCACACAGAAGCAAGTGAGACTGAGGACACTTCCCTGTGGCACAACCTTAACTTGCTCTACGGGATCTGTCTAATAGGGCATTTCCAACTTTTACACGTAGTGTGCACCACATGATAAATTGCTTGACAGATCTGGGGAGAAAGCCCTGAAGGCCCTAATCATGGAGTTGCTTAACGAGACCTCGCCTCCAAGTGCTATCATATGCTTTCTAAATATAAAAAAATAGCAACTGAATTCTGCCTCTTTGAAAAAGCATCTCTTATATAAGACTCCATTCTAACAAGCAGGTCGATGGTACTCTGATTTTTTCTGAACCCTGATTGAAACAGAGATATAATATGGTTTGCCTCCAAAAACCAGAGGAGTCTTGTATTTATCATCCTCTCAAACAATTTACATTGTCAAGTAGTAAAGGCAATGGGGCGGTAATGAGTGGGTTCCGTCCCATGCTTTCGTGGTTTTCTGAAAGGTAAAACCACAGCTTCCCTCCACATAGAAGGGAAGCAGCCCCTTATCCAGATGAAGCTATAGATGTTGAGCAAATGTAAGAGAAGAGATGGATGCATATTCCTAATCATATCATAGGAAATGCCATCCGATCCGGGTGCATGTATCCACAGTGCTTCAGTGCATTAGGGAGCTCATGGATAGAAAATAGTCGGTTATAAAGCTGTTTATCCATGTTAGGCTCCAGAAAATTGATAGGATGCTGCTCCTGCTGTAACCTAAGTTGTCTGGCCTTGAAATATTAGAAAACGATCTTGCCAAGAAATCGGAACTATAGAGCAAGTCTCCCAACAGTTCTCCGGCCTAAACAATGTTGGGAGCTGTAAAGCCATTGCATTTCCCCAATAGCTTTTTGATCCTCTCCCAGATTTTGTCTACAGGGGTCTGCCACATATCGATGCGATGTAACCATCCAACTAGGTCTTTCGAGCTCATCGAAAGGTGCATTGCCGTGCTGCCATCGCTCGGTTACGAGCAAGTTGCTTTTTCATTCGTAGTGACGTTCAGTACTTTGGTGTTGATATGTCTATCTCATTGCTGTTGTATCATTCTTTTTTTCAGTCACAACCTCACTAGATGCAAATTTTATGTCTCCGCACTCAAGCATGACTTTTGGATGGTGGACAAACCCACCCTACAGGTGTCCGTGGGTCGATCACTGCCTTCCGGACGTCGCGTAATGAAAGCTCGCTTATCGGAGCTCGAGAGATACCACTTTCTCTGTGTCAAGCATTGTGATCTATGCTCTTATGCTCGCGGGTCGGAAGTGTAAATCAGTCCTCAACGTCACTTACCTCATCGGAAGACGATTTCAACGCAGCATATGGCGGCAAGAGTAATTAGTAATACCCTGAGCACTTTGGGTCTAAGGCTAGGGAACTCTTTCGATTATTCAGTTTAGCTCTCATGCCGGTTTTGCGTCTGGTTCTTCGGAATAATCCAATCTACGAATGCCATATTTAACTTATCGTCGCCATGTCTATGTAACCAAAAATTGGCAGTGCCGAGCGTATTGTATGCGAGCATTTTGGAGTACATTTTGTGTCCTGTATACGGAAGGCTCCAAGTCAAAAGCGGGGGTCGACATTCATGTCGTATCCCTTCTGTTTGAATGTAGCTACTCTCTTCCAGGCGCTGCTTCTAACTTTACGGCCGAGCTAGCCGTAATACATTCTATGGTATTAGCAGTAGCATCTCTGTACCAGGTGATTCAAGGTTTTCGTGAAACTATGGCTGCCGTAAGCTGAAAGGATTTCGAGATTATCTTCTATTGGATTCCTGCACATGTAGGGATTGCGGGAGGAATGAGAGTGCTAAAGCAATTGAGCAATCGACCAGAAAAGCGTTTCGCTATTCCTTACACCAACTACATGGCTAAATCAGTGCACGCCTTCCAACTGCCACACATAAAAGATGGCAGACAGCCGATGGGTATCTTAAAGTTGCGGTTCATCCTGCCGCGACTCTTTCCCTGAACCTATACACCAATGACTTGATGGCTTCATGTCGTTTTCTGTCCTATTCATATTGGGTACACTAGTGGGACGTGGGATACACCATTAACTGATGGAGCAGTCCTTTGTACCTTATTGCGATGACTGAGTGTTCCTTCAGACTGTTTGGAAAATTATTGTTGAATGTCCCTGTCTGAAGGATCTTCGCGCACTTATTTTTCCCACTATCGTGATAAGTACTAGTAAAAGGATCAAGATATTGAGCAAAGATATGATAACGATCGCTCAAAACGAGCCCTCCCCAAGACTGTATTTGGTAAACGTAAAACTTTCTACGTACGTACATAAGTACACTCAAGAAAAACCCTTTAATTTTCCAGATAGGGCACCCCTATATGTTCAAGAAAGTGTTCCAAAACTTGGGCTAAGGCTCGCGCAGCCTTAAAGAATGGGAATCCATTATAATTAATAAAGATTTACTATTTTTCTTTGGCCAAATAGTTTTCTATTAATAAATGTTACATCATTCAAACTATCATAAAAACAAACATATTTACTCAACAATAATAGTGTATAAACCAGTAATATCTTTAATTTTCTTAACATTATCAAACAATTTTTAACTAAAAGTTAAAAAAATATATATTCTTCATCTTCGGGAATGGCACGCATTAGTAGTTTTAATATTATTTGCTCGATTTTGCCCCACAAAGTCAAAATGATTGAGAACCCCCGAGTTAGGATGTTAAAAGACCTATACCAAAGTTTCGTTTTAGGTAATGTTCCACTATGGAGAAATCCTGAAGTGCATTCCCTTTAATGGGCACACTTTGTATAATCTCATTTTCTGGGGCTTAAGCTGAGTTAGGAGCAATAAACCTCACTAAAGGCTATTTTAGATAGAATTGGGAATTTTGGATTATTCACAGATAGTAAGTAACCCATATTTTCCCTTCAATGGAGAAAGCGAAAATTATTACCGTAATTTTAATATTTTTGTTTACATTGAAAATCCTTGACAGATTTTTCCTTCACATTTCTATAAGTCTGGTTTAGTAAATTTTGTATGGATAAGGTACTCTTTTTCTTAGTACCATATTTCTAATGAAAAAGAAAAAATGTAAGAAATTATTTTAAGGACATACTACCTTTTTTACCTGGTTCTGTCTTAATCACAACCATTTAATTCTACGATGCGATTTATCGTGATTTTACTTAACAAAGTACTGACTTAAGTGATTAGCAAGATTTTTTATCATTTATTTTGTATTTAACTTCCGGCAACGTAACTCAGGATTAAGGCCTAACTCTCTAATAAGTATGTGGAACAGAATAGTTGCGCCACTAATTGTCTTGATGCCATGATCGAGGTTTGGTTATAACTCCATGACAAGTATATATTGGTGCTGGTGAGCACCAATTACATACATTTTTAGTGCTCTAGAACACCATAATGGTCGCACCACCAGATCCAGCAAATGGGTTAAAATAAACTATGCTGTTAAAATTTTGCAAATTTCACATAACATTGGCGTATATCATATCTACATATTCGCTATCACTTGTAATATAGGATAGCATATTCTTTTTCTAGAATTAAAAGTTCCATAATTACTATATTTTGAGTATAGACGGGAAGTTTTGATTCTTATATGCTTCTAGTTAACACATTTCGCGAGATATTCGCCTATGTTAAAATATTTATTCCCATTTATGTTTTGATTGAACATTGTATGCTAAAACCTCAAAGGCTCCATTGGTGAAAACAGTCTAACCAGAACTAATGAAAATTAACTATCGTTTTTATTGATATTCTTTAATATATAATATGAATATCAATACAAAACAAATTATTTAAATCCATTAAATTAAGGTATCATTATTATGTTGGTCTGTTTAACAAAAATGCAGTATCCCAGAATTTAAATATTTGTCTCCCCAAATATTCAAATAGATGAGTAGAAAGCTCGTAGTACAGTTGGACAATGCTGGTAAAAGAACTTCTAGAAAACTACGTAGTGTTAAACGGCACAAAAGGAAAGGCAATACTGCTAGAATTTTCTGCCTTTATACAACTATTTGCGGGATTGTATAAATCAGGAAGGTAAGCATCTACGAGATTATCAGTACTACTAGAGTTGATAAAGCATGCAAAATAAGTTAATTTAACGTCGCTCTCAAAGTGGTGAACAAGATTTGGAATAAGACATTTAATGGAAATCAGATTTTTAGCCAACCATTTAAGATGAGAATTATTATTAGTTGTGTAAGAAAAATGGATTCGGATAAAAGATTTTCCTCATTCTCTCTTTCGTTTATGATTATGGGTAATCTCCTTTGCCGATCCTATGTAATCTTTTCATGGAAAATTTGAGAAAATCCTCTTCATTTAATGTTACTTAATCCCATAACATACTTCCGTGATGTTGATGATGTATGTACCACCTTACCTATTAATGATAACACATTTCCTTATTTCTTTGACCAAATGAACAAAATCCAACCTTCATTAAATTTATAGTTGAATGGGAACTAAACAACTCATTGCTTTTTCTGGATTTAAAAATATATAGAGTAAGCAATAAAGCATATTTCTCTGTTTACCAGAAACCAAACCAACTCTAATGCTTACATTCATTATTTTTCCTACCATAATGAATTTGTGGAAAGGTTTGCAATTTTTTCCATTTCTTTGTTTTCTGCAAGATCACATTAACAAAATGTCATTGGGAAAAAATATTTTCGGATTGTGGATTTTCCCCTCTCTCTCTTTCGTCTGCATACCATTTTTTCGTCTATCTACCGTCTCTTCGTCTATCTGTTCTCTTTATCTGTCTATTTATAACGTGTATAAATCTTGTTCTTCAGTCTTGAATCTCCACTGTGCATTTATGATTTTGTTTTGAAACCTTGTTTAACAAATGCCCTTAAATATATACAACGCATATACAACTCCATCTACCTAAAGTTGAGAGGGAGGGGTTAGACGACGAGAGGAAGTGGTTACACGTTTTAAGACATAAGACCGGGACAGGGGTTTTTCCTCGGGGTTTGCTGGGATATTTTCAGACGTTACACCTTTTTAAACAAGATAGCTAAAAAATTCATTGTCATACTATTCGCTCTTTTGAGATCCATCGAAAGTCCTCTATACAATGTAAGGACAAGTTTCAGCGACACCTTAAAAGTATACTTCATCTTAAGCTTTATCTCGCACCATTTCAAGTGACTTTCCAATATATTAGGTCACTTTATTATTGTTTCTGTTAAAGATAATTCAATTTATGCTTGTATTGAGCGGAGCAAGGTAAATTTAGATTTATTATTTTTTCATTGTATTCTATATTAAATCTTCTCAAAGTTTTCTTTTCAGAAGGCATTTAAATTTTTAAAAACAATTATTCCATCTATTGGTTACTCTAAAGCCCTTTCATAACCAATAAAGAATAACCCGCTAGTTCTGGGAGGAATGTTCAATGACAGCTCATGTTTAAACTTGGAACAATATTCAAAACATATTGTAATATAACTGATTTAACTAGATACTCATTGAGGACCTCATCCCCAAATATCTGAAAGACTTTCTCTAAATAGCAAGTTTTGTAAAATGGACAAAAAGACAAACTGAAGATACTTCTAAAACTCAAAAGGGAAGTTTAATTTAAGATTGATACCTAAAATCTTAAAATAGCTCACATATTCTTTTAAGCATTGGATGGGGAAATTGTACTTCTTTTAGATAAAACTTGTGTTACACCTCTTTGGAAAACAAAGTTTTCGCGATTGGTTCAGATAAGTTTTTATGGGTCAACATTGGGCTCTTTGTTAAAAACCTTTGCACATTTTTGTGACAATTTCGTTGTATTTTTTTAATATTTCTCATTTTTAATAGGTTTTTATTATAAAACCATCGTTTACTAACACAATTTATAAATTTAATGTTAAAAATATTGATTTGT
This sequence comes from Ceratothoa steindachneri, assembly GCA_963969495.1. Lineage (NCBI taxonomy): Eukaryota > Metazoa > Arthropoda > Malacostraca > Isopoda > Cymothoidae > Ceratothoa > Ceratothoa steindachneri. Next base: position 40,570,838 of record OZ018323.1, on the reverse strand, counting down.
GTATATTGAATAGTAGGCATTGATAAGAGTAAGTACTTATAAATTGGATAATAGGTGATCATTCTTCAGAATTCAGGGCATGAATTTCCGTTTTGTCGAACTCTTATGATGCTTAAAGTTACGGATGTCTCTCTTCCGACTACAGCAATAATCAGTAATTATGTTTGCAACCCTGAGTCTTTGATAGCTGGTATCTTTCTCTTTCACTTCCTCATGGAATCTTTTCCCCTGCTCGTCGATCATTGATCCAAGATTCTCAGGAAATCGTTCCATAGGTGAGACAAGGCAATGTATTTTGATGCTCATGTTGCATTAGGAGTTTCTGAAAGCAGTCAGCATATTGATGACAAGTTATTGTTAGTTCATGGTCTCTTTGTTACTAAGATATTCTTCACAGGCAGAAGAAAATACTTGGACGCTTCCAATTCCACTTCGTATATTGAGTTTTCTAACTCTTGACCTTTGAGGAGCTGACAGAGTTTAGGACCGTCAAAGATGCCAGCTTTGAATTTCTCTATGGTCGGTACTGGAAAAAGCGTGGCATAAATAAGTGAAGCTGAGCTTGATGTCCAGCGATGGAAAGAGTATCCTGTTTCTGTCCACCAAAGGGTTGTTTATAACATTGCTTGCTCTCCAAGTCACCAATTCCTCCCATCCAAGCCAGTCATTCTTAGTGTAATGTGGAGCTCTGTCCCTACTATCCCACATGTACATAAAACACAGATACTTGGTGAACTTAGACTGTTGTCCTAACAAAAACTTCACCATGTAATATATGTACAGTACATCAAATCATTCTTTTCAGAGAAAAAATAGGTACTTTTGATGTATGTTGTGGTATAAGGTGATGCGAGCTCTGTCAGAGCAGATGTCTTTTTCCTTTAATCTGAATGGCAACAGTTTGACAGAAGACATTGACAAGCTAAAATCGTCAAATAGACCAATTAGCTCCTTTAGGGAAAAATATATGAAGAATTATCATAAAATACACTTCTTTTTCTTCATTTAATTCAACACTAAAGGAATTCACGTGACTAATGTCAGGAAATTCTCCAAAGACATGTACTGGAATTTCATCACAATGCGCTACAGGATGACATGCTGTTTAAAGATCAGAATACTTGAAGCTACTCTGGTATTTTCTGTTTATCACAGTTAAATTAATAGCGCAGAAGCCACCGGTCAGTGCCATGGTTTGTCGTCTCCTTTCAAACCCTGGGAATTGCAAACTTCAGGACAACTCGTCAGCCCCTTGGTCCAAACGACGCAAATATGGGTGCATACCATGTGTGGCGCCAAAGGTTTATCATGGTCATTAATTTTCATACTAAAGGAACCTGATAAGTACGCTTTATAAAACTTTTGACTGGATTCCGGTTAGAAATAACTGTGTATTCGCAAGATCTTATGAGCGCATCAATTTCATTTGCCATCAAAAGAAAAATATCAGTTAGTCAAAAACCTCGCTACATTAAAGTCTTCAGAATTCGTTTATTTGAAAAAATAAGAAATATTTTGACAAGATATAAATAGAAAATACTCGTACATGTAAAAAAGAGTAAAAAACATCATGGGAGGATAAAACACAAAGATGACCTGATTAAGCAAAACCAATGTGACTTTTGGAGATTGGGCACATCAAAATTGTCCTAAATCTGCGAAAGAAACTTAGCAAATAAAGTTGGTGTTAGCTAGTGTTATCAAAAGAGGCTCGTGTCCAATGAGTTGAAGTAGGAAGAATAAAGATATATTGTGACTACATTCTACCTGATGTGGTCGGCGCCAAAACCGGTCTTGCGCCATAACAGTTCTCCGCTGAACTGGGCGATTCCCACCTAAGATCTTAAAGGAGACCACTTTGGGGTTGTTAGGGAATTGGTGGACACTCAACTCTCCTGGATATAACCCTGCCTTTTAATAAAAACTAGTCCAAGACTGAGTCTTAAAAATACATTTGAATCTGAATAAAGAGACCTTTCCTAACTTGATCCGAACCGATTAATGAAAGCCTTCCAATGATTCCTACTGAGCAACTCAAACTTTAACACTTACCTTTACGACTCATTAAGCTGGCTAATTCAAATTCGTCCAACTCAAACTAGTCCTACTCCAAAGGTGGATTTAATGGTCATTTTAACAACCGTGCTAAAAGTTTATGTGAAAAAAAGAGCTCTTTATATAATTCAAAGGGAACGAATCATTTCAACAAACATGAAATAAATAACATCCACCTAACTGCCGCACCTGATTTGCCATTTATATGCAAATCAACGGCGGGAATATCAATTAAAACTCAGCCTCGGACAGGCTGGGGGTACTGCATTAGCGAAGGGGTGAGCGAGGCAGCTAAAAGCGATAGCGGGCGAAAATAAGTGGAGAAAAGAGATTGGATGATAGGGGAAAAATAGGAGGATTAACGCGAGTTTTGATGAACTAAACAGAAACTCAAATTTAATTTTCTTTGTCTTCAATTTCGTACCACCCGCACCATCGTAAGCTGTTTTGAATACTCAGCAAATGGGCGTTCCTTATATATTCACTTCTCCTAACTTAAATTTTTCCTTTACGATACTTTCCGCGTTTCTTTTTTATATACTACTAATGAAACTACCAGTGCTAGTATAACTTCGACAATACGGGTGAAACTACTAATTCAGAACCACTTATACAACTAATAATACTAATAAAGACAACTATATTGTAAACTAGGATTGATACTTCTAATGCTACTACTACTACTACTACTTTAGAACTAATTTAGAACTACTATTAATTAAGTTAGAAGAAATGTGTATAATTTAGGTCTTGCCAAGTCTGTGTAGAAACAAGGGACAACAGATGTTTAAAGTGATGAAGAAATGTATTGAGGTAATTATGCAATTGAATAATGATTTCTTCGGTGGTCACCAAGTGTTAAATAAGCATTTGAATTGCGATAGTTTCGTTGGTCATCTTGTAATAAATAAGCAATTAAACTACGATTCACTTATTAGTAATCATGTGGTAAATAAAATATTCGATTTTTCTTCCATCGTTGGTCACCAAATTCTGTGGTAAGAACATTTCACTCTACATAAAATGAAACTAGAAATTGTTGGATTAAGAATTTGTTATTTTTATTTACGAGGTCAATCGAGATGTAAAATAACACTCAAGTAAGAAACAGATGTACATGTGTGTATTAAAACTAAATAGGAAGGTAGAAAATACATTAAAGAAATAAAATATGATAAATCAAATAAAATAAAATTGCAAGATGTAAAGAGACAAAGAAAGAACTCGAAAAGTGGGAAATAGAAATTGCGAAAAAAATGAAATACATAAACGGAGGGAAAGGATGCTAGAAAATACTAAAAGTATATAAATAAAAAGAGGAGAAATAAAGTTGCAATAATGGATAGCTCATCAAGGGTGCGCTTAAGACGCATGAGAAGATTTGAGAGACTTTAAACGACTAAGGATGATTTGACAAACCTCAAGAAGCTAAAACGCAGTGAAGAGAAGGGATATTGTCTACCGACTTGTATGGGGCATCCTCCTTGTTAAATACCTTTCAGTAAATAAGGATCGATAAGGAGAGTGAAAATGTCTGGAAAGCATATATTCCTAGTAAATAAAGCAAAGCACAAAGAACTGCAGGGCACAAACTCTTATATCACTCACCGTCCAGCCATTAAATCAGGTCTACTTTTGTTCCGGAGACGTTGCTGGGATAAACATTTCATTAATTCCACGAGTCGGGACATTTTAAAAGGCAATGATTCATCCACTGACAAAAAGTGACTTGATAACATCTAGTCTTTAGTCTTTGGGTTATCAGTTCACGAGAAGTGTCAGCAGGCAATGGCAAGCTAAATTAAATTTTTCCCGCCATCCCCATCTTCTTTGCCATGCACCCTGAAGATCTTACTTAATTCTTGTCATGTATTTAGGCTAAGGTAAACAAATTACCGGAGCACCTACTTAGGTTTTACATAATCCTAGACCTCTCGTAGGCCAGCTCCTTTTAAGCTACTATATATATATATATAAATATATATATATATATATATATATATATATATATATTTATATATATATATATATATATATATATATATATATATATATATATATATATATATATATTCATTAAGCCATCATAAGAGAATCTCGCTATCTCCTGACTAGCAGAAAATACGACTTCATAACTGACTCACTGGTACAGAGTCCTCTCAGCGAGTTACTATGAATCACAAAACTTCCCCTGTAATAGTCACGTGGCTTAACTTCCCGTATTGAGTGATGTAATGCAACCAGCTAGATCATGAATATGGAGCAGCAAATGAAAAGGTTGCCCCATCTTGAAACAGGGGAGGGAGAGCTACCAACGAAGCAATGTGACATGATATATGCTACAAGAAATAGGAACGCAATACTCCAAGGGCTGTGAAAGATTCGAGAGTTAAGGCCTGGCCACAGGTTATTGCAACTTATATGCTCCATTGTGCCGTCATCTATAGCACCGGTACGAGAGTTAGGTCGGATTTTGGAAGTAGTGTTTTAACCATAATTCAGAAAGGTATTTGGTATAATTGGCGTTTCTCATAAGCATAGATAACGTCAAAAGTGTCCTGGAAAATGATAGCCATTGATGAGGGAAAGACCCTGATATTGTGGGTTAAAGCGCATAGTCTAATGTGCATGACATAGAGTGACATATCCAACCCCATGGACCAGTACTCATTTGAGAGGGTGAGTGTGAAAAGAAAATATTTACCAAGAGGAGCCAATGTGGTGGATCGAAATAGCTTTTTGCAGTAGATATAAGAATGCGGCAGATTAAAACGCGCATCCTCAATCTATCTTGGATTGTACAAAGGTAGTCTTATCAGCACCTAACGTACTAAATAGAACAGAACAAAGAATTTGCATTGCATGAGTACATAACACTACACGCAGCTCCCATTTGAGGTATCGGTCGAATTCGAGACAGAGGAATCAGTGCAAGTCCTCCACGTTCAGGCGAGTCTCATTCAAGTATAGATTCGAATCAGGGTTGTGCCTATTATAATGACAGAAGTACACAACCTTGGTCTTGGCAAAATAAAATAAACTTCCGTGCTTTCAGATCCTGTTAGACTCAGCTCTCGAGAGCAGCAAACCTTGCCGCATAAAAGAATATATTGCTCATCCACGTTGAGCGCATCGAACAATCACTTGTCACAACCGGGGTGATAGCAATGATTCTCACTGCAAAGAGAATGGCGCTGAGAAAACTTCCTTAAAGGAGAGGGTTCCGCTATCCGTACGTAGTAGAGATGATGAGTAGCTCAGATTAAACTATTGGGAGATATACCATTTTCCTCATAGTATTTATTGGTTCGAATGATACCATAACCATGCGGAATAATAGGCCATTTTCTGATAGGGAATAACTTGGCAAGTGTTGGATACGAAGAAAGGACTCGCAGTTGGTACTTTTCAGTCGAAGCTAATTATCCGCCTTGGAGTGGAACTTACATAAGCAGTATAGTAGAGGGGACAAGTGGCCGCAGTTACCAAGAAATAAGCTAATGTGACATTTTCTCCATCACTTTGCAAACGCGAGAGATTATAGTAATTTGGCGAAAAACAACCGAGATGGAGTAATCCCTCGACGGATTATGAAAAACAAGTAATGTAGTCATTCAACAGAAATATGTCACTTTTCCGCAGTCAGGGCCTCGTTGAATAAAGCTAACATAAAGGCCCTAACTCCATCACCCAGCTGTCGTACCGTACCGTACCTAGGTATATATCCGCGTCAAGTTTGTAAGCAGAACGCAACTCGCTTTTCAAAAACAAGGCCTTGACAGCATTCATGTCGCTTTGTGACTCACTAAAGTTCACAATCATTCTCTAAACCGAGCAAGACGAGTTATCTCTCATACCAAACATCGAGTTGCAACTAACTGGAGCGTGAAGACAGAATCAGAACAATTGCACAGATATCTATTTTGACAAGTAGTCTAATCCAAATGTTCGACCGCAATACCTCCGGCGCTATGGAAGCTTTAGGAGCAGAGGCGTGATCACAAAGAGTAAATAGTGTTACCAGCTTAGGTGTTTTTCTATACACAACCAGACCTTTAATGAGGTCAAATCACCACTTTATTGCATTAAATGAAGCGGTCACCAATTCATAGCGGTTGGTAACCAATTTATAGCGGGTACCAGAAGTTACCAATTTATAGATTAAGTAACTACTCCTTAATGGCAAATAAAGGCTGGTTACCAAATTATGGTTAAGGTGAATAATCTCCGTGGATCCAAAGATGAATACATTTCTTTACTGTGCCTTATTTTGGCTGCGCATACCGAAGGTTTAGGTAATCGAGGTAAAGAAGGACGTTGCAAAATATATAATTTATTCTAATATTGCTCTATAACAGGGCAAGCGGCACGTCACGCAGTTAATTTGCAGGCGACTAGCAGTCTATATATATTGAACGCAAATATTAGAGTCTGGAGCCCCAAGACTTGGTGGATGCTTAATTCCTAACTGTTTTATTCTTCTAATTGCTCGCCTATATATATATATATATATATATATATATATATATATATATATATATATATATATATATATATATATATATGGTTTCATTGTTGCCGTTAGGGCTAGTTAGTTCCGCGCCTGGAAAGAGCTTTGAACGGCTGTATATTACAATTTACTTACATCTCCCAAGTTTGATCTAAATAACCAGATACGCATGTCGCAGCTTAGTGATACAGCTTCCTTTGGTCACCAGATGTATTTATCCTGGTGTCCCGTAGACTTACGTCTTTCGAGAAATCTATTCTGAGGCGTGAAAGGATTATTTACGCTTTTTCTTATTGACACAAGTGATTCTGACCTTTCGCACGTTCGAACATTGTTTGTCTCGCGCTCACTTCCAACGGTCGCTCTCCTTCTATATGTTTATATATATATATATATATATATATATATATATATATATATATATAAATATAGGAAATATTACGAAAGTTAGCACGTGATAACTATAAATATGAATATGTACCACGGAAGGAAACTGAATAAAAAGCAGATTGGAGTTAGTACTTTCGTTTATTTGACATTTTTAAATAGACGAAAGTACTAACACCAATCTGCTTTTTATTTAGTTTCCTTCTGTGGTACATATTCATATATATATATATATATATATATATATATATATATATATATATATATATATATATATATATGCATGGTTAAGATAATGGCATAATTAGACAACTTCTCTGCTTCAGGTCCAGCAGGTGATCCTATCCTCCAAAACTGGAAGACAACACTTAGGGATGGCCCATCTATCAGCCCCCAAAAGCTGATTTCCAAGACGCGCCTTTATGAAGTCTCGCTTACCGTCACAGAAAACTGTTATTATTAATATATTAACAGCGTTGACTTCTTCAAAATTCTCGAAAGATGAAAAAATATCCGATACAAATTGGTGCGGTTAGGATAATGTTATAATTATCTTAACCGCCCTAATTTGTCTTGGATATTTTTTCCATCTTTCGAAGAGAAAAATATTTGTAAAGAGATTCTATCAATTAAGGAACAACAAAGTAAACGTAATATTACAAAATTAAACAATTGAAATGGAAAACTAGAGAATTGGATACAAACAAATGATAAAACTAAAATATAGACACTAAAACATTACCTTACATGGTCGGATCACAATGACGAGTGAAAACAGGAAGGAATTCAAAGAATGAATACAGCTTGGTTAAGTTATAAACCGAGCAAAGGATGACGTTTCCTAATTTAAATTTGGGTGGTTGTATTTAATACAGAGTGATTCTTTAATGCGGAGAGATGAAATAGATTTAGTAAATTTTAAGACAGAAAAATCATTTAAGGACACGTCTGTTTTATAACCAATAGCATGTTTCCTGATGGAAGAAAACTCTTTGTTTCTTAATGTTTTACCTGTTAACCGGCTAATTCCCATGTGAGAACAAAAACGCGACTGAAGAGTACGTACTGTGCTTCATATATAGGTCCCCAACTTACAGCTAGGGCAAATGAATTTATATACAATGCACGAACTAAACAGAGTGGAAATACTTTCCTTCCTCCCTCTGGTTCCTGTAAAGGTGTCCAGTTGAGTTCTTGTGGCATCGTACTCTTCCATGCCATGCACCCTACGAGGTGAAGTGCATCTGGTCCTCTTCCTGTTTTTTTTCCTGATTCCATGGGCGTTGCTGATCGCTCGACACGTTACCATTATATGAGGGAGGTAATCTCACCGGGTTTCTATCTGTCCACTCAGACAGTGTCCCTCTTTCCATCAGGGAATTCCAAAGGCCAAACCTAATTGCTACGCTTGATTACCGGGAAAGAGCCAGCATGTTGCGCTTCTAGTGGCTTGCGCACGTGGTCATTTCGGATCCACACATGAGTTGCTTCACGAAGATTTGGGAGCACGAACGGCTTGGGTACCAAGTGCAGGTGCCTTGTGGATGACTGCGCGAATTTGACCTGTGCTATAGTTGATGCCAAATCTTTCATAAATTTGGAGTGAGCCTTCGATGCCGATGATGAAACTAAAGGTTTGGGGCACAAAAGCCTGGTTCCCGTGACTTCTGTAAAAGGTAAAAGTTCCGAGTCATTGGGCAAATAGTGAATGCCTAAAAGGACAATTAGGAGTGCCACTAGCCAGCCTTGTCGACGGGCCATTATGGAGCACTTCAAAGTCCTGTGTGCTCTTTCCACTATTCCGTTCGTGGACGGGTGGTACGCCGTGTTGCGACAGTTCGTTGAATAGTTCTGATTCGAATTGAGCGCCTCTGTCAGTTACTACGTAAAACGGGACTCCAAATCTGGAAATCCACCTGTCTAGTAAAGCTAACGAAACCGTTGCGGCACTTATGTCCGTGATCGGTAGCTCTTTGATCTATCTAGCCAGTGTCCACGGTGAGAGTGGTCCAGCTATATCGATATGCACAGTTTCGAACCTTGAGGATGGAATATTAATGGGCACGATCGGGGATTTCATGTGGCGATTAATCTTGGAAGATTGAGAAGGGAGTCACTCCTTGGTCCAGTAGTGAATATCCCTTTCCATATTAGGCCAGAAATATTAAGATTTGATGAGATGAAGTGAAAGTCTTGATTCCAGGGTGTAACAAATTATGTAATTGATTGAAGATAGTTCTCCTGTATGACAAAGGGACCAACGGTTGTAGGTATCTTGATGTTACTTACCACCAAAGCTAAACTTTCTCGGGAAAAGGGTAAAATTTTAGTCGCTAGGGAAATTCCTTCGTTTTTTCGTCATTACCCTGCGCTGTCCTCGGTTGCAGGTAAAGCGACATATAGTGTTTGAACGGGTTAATAACAAAGTTAGCCTAGATAACAGTCATTAACCCTGCATTAAATGAAGAAGGAATATATTGAAGAGAGTAAACGAGAATCGTCCTAAGTAAAAGGGTGAACCGAAGTAACCGGTAAGTTCCAAGGCGAGTAATGATTGTGATTTTACGAGGTTTATTTTTAAACTTGACAATTAAACAGAACATAAGTATCTAAAAGACTGAGAAGAAAATTGGAAATACACAGATGGAGTATTTTCATTATGAATTGGTAGAAATGAACGAATTATTTGAGTGGTTAAAGAAATTATTCGATACAATGGGAATGAATATGAGTTGGTTTACATTAATATGAATGGTATAGCAATGTGAAAAATTATTTGTTATAGATTATAGTTGTTAAATTTTAATGTTAAAGCCAATGAATACGTCGCACGAATTATAACCTCAGGGATGGGGGGGGGGGAACTGGAAATGAAAAGAAAGGAAGGAATTATATTCTGAACACTTAAGGCATTCGAATAAGCTGATTAATATGAACGTTATTATTACTGACCTTGTCCGGCGGGTAGAGAATATTGTGTGGATTGTAAGTGCATGAGAGGCAAGGAACGAGGGACGTCGACACTGATTGGTTGATTTAAAATGCCTCAGACAAGTGTTGTGATTGGTTGAAATAAATCGTACATCGTATGAAGTAAACAATATCGGAATGTCGTACATAATTTGGGGGGCAAGATTTATACTCTCTTAGACGGGGAAATGCCAACTGCATTTTCAGGAACTTTTGTATGAGCTAGCAAGATGTCAGCTGCTACACAGGCGTACAATTTCGGTCAATGGGGCTGCAATCGCGGCAAAGTTAGAATTTATTTTGCGGTAATATCCTAACATGCCCAGATATCTTCGAAGCGACTTGTAGTCCTTTGGTAACGTTATGTCTCCAATTTCCCCCATTTTCTTTGCTAGTAGGCAAATTCCTTTCACCAGCCTTAAAAAATCTATTTCCTCCTTCGCCAGTTCACACTTCTCTAAGGATATTTTCAGACCTTTTTCGACAAGGATTTTAAAGACTTGCTTCAAATGCATCAGGTGGTCGTCCATATTGTGTGAAAATATCAGGATGTCACCTATATAAACAAAAACGAACCCTAATTCTTGAAACAGGTTGTCCATGTACCGTTGGAAGGTGCAGTTTGCATTTCGGAGACGGAATAGGGGCTTAACGTACTCACCCCAGCTAAATGGGGTTTTGAACACCAGTATTCTCTATGTCTCTGGTTCATAGGGATTTGGGATAGGCATGAACTAGGTGCAACCTTGAAAGGATCCTCTTGCCATGGAGGTGGATCGTAACAATCTGAACTCGCGGCAGCGGAAACCTGTCGGGCTTTATGATCACATTGAGCGCTCGGAAATCGCCAAACACCCTGTTCTCACTAGGCAACTTCTTTGGCACCATGTTAAATTTCGAAGTTGCTTTGGCAACCTGTAGTTTCTCTATTAAAAGAGGCCTCGGCCTTGTGAAAGTCGGTGGAGCATCACCAGTTAAGATCGTATGTGTAACTGAGTTTGGCGATGACGGGGAGTGCTGAGCGGCTGTGGGTCCGTACAAAGCCTCATATTTTTCCAATATGTCTCTGCAATAGGGCGGTAGGTACAGAAGGTCACTGGTAATTAAGGCTACCGTAGGTTCTCCCGATAATCTCACTTCCGATGCAAGTTTGGTTGTCTATTAGTATGCCGCGCGCACAATCTACTAAAAGATTATCATGCCTTAAAAAATTGATACCTAATAACGGTGAAGTGGCATCCGCTACTAAAAATACCACTGGGGATCACTATGTCCGTGTGAACCTCGCCGTGCACTTTTATTTTTCCACCATTAGCTGTTGAAATATTTATACTAGATTCACGCAATTCTACCGATTTCACCAATTTAACCTGAATTATTGATACACTCGCCCACGTGAAGATTAAAAAATCACATTTATTATTACACACTTTAGCGGCAACGGTGAAAAGACGGCATACCAGCGGCCGCGCTTGCAATAGCATGCCCGCCTAGTTTTCCGCCGGGGCTAGCGAAGATGGCTTGGAGGAAAGTTGCATCTGTATCTTCTCATGTCTCTTAGGCCACCTGCAACATAGTTTGCAGAATTTCGCGTCTTCCCCAAAGAATACATGTCAGCGGCAAATCACTTGTCTTTTATTTTATCCCAAGGGTCGCAATCTTCCTGGTATAATACGCGCACTGTAATCACTGTTATTTTGCATATAACTGGGACGATTCCCATTAGGATACGCACCACTGGACACTGACCGCGCACTTCCCGCCGAATTATTTATATACTTATCACTCGCATCATTATTTGTATAGGGCATAAACGGGTTGGACATAGAAACGGCACAGCAACCTATCGACTCACTACTAGTATTTATATTAAAGGACTGCTCACTAACAAATGTCATTAGTTTTTCAGCCAGTTTTCTTAATTGTACCAAGGTCAGTTATTTTGGGGTGTCAATTATGGGCTAAGTGTTAGCCGGTAGAGATTGGACGAATTTGTTTCTTAAAAATTCTTCACCAATTCCTACCTGTAGGGCAGTTCTTCGTAGTTCTTCCAAATTGGTCGATGGGCGGCCTGTGAACGTGGAGGATGCGATGAGCTTCTCAGAAAGTTCTGGTTTGGTCTTCTCGAAAATTCTAATCGCTTCTCAGAAAGTTGTGGTTTGGTCTTCTTGAAAACTCTAATCACTTCCTCCCTCAAAAGAGGATAATTTTGGTGGGACAAAATGGTCGCCGGAAGACGATCGATAGTCTCAGGAGGAAGTGAGGCTAATACGGAGAAAAATTTAGTCTCCTATATTTTTGATTCCGTAGGTGTGAATTGGGCCTCCATAATTTTGGACAAATCTGGGAATGCTGTTTCATTAAAGATGGGCGGCTTGATGTTGACAGTGTTCACGAAGTCCTCTTCACCTTGTCCACTCTGACGATGGCATGTTGCGTCCATTTCTTCTCTACCTTCACTGTCCGGTCAAAAACGAGTGGTCACCAGTTTGAGAACTTCAAATTACCACTTTATGGGTTGAAATGAAGCGGTCATCAATTTATAGCGGGTACCAGAATTTACCAATTTATAAGGTAAGTCAATAGGCTATGGTACATAAATGCGACTTACCAAATTCTGATTAAGTTGAATTATCTACCTGACTCCAAAGATGATTTCTTCGCACTGTTCTTATTTTGGCTGAGCTTACCGAAGCTTTAGGTCTTAGGGTAATCGAGGTAAGGAAGTATGTAGCAAAATATATATTTTATTCTAATATTGGTCTATAGCGGGCAAGTGGCACGTCACGAAGTTACTTTGCGGGCGACTAGCAGTATATATATATATTCAACGCGAAGTATTAAATTCTGGAGCGACGAGACTTGGTGAATTTAAAAGTGGTTCAGTAAAGACTAATACGGGTAAGACAATACTTAATAACAATTATAATGCTTAATTCTTAACTCTTTTATCTTTCTGATTGCTCGCCTATATAAACGGTTTGTTTTTTTCCCCGGGGAGGTGGCCCAGACTTCCCTGCGGGAGAAATCTTTGCCCTCGGGGCTCATTAGTTCTGCCTCTGGGCGGAGTTTTGAACTGCTGTATATTATAATTTACTTTCATCTCCCAAGTATTATCTATATAACAGGATAAGCATGTCGCAGCTTAGTGATACAATTCCCTTTGGTCACCGGATGTATTTAATTAGGTGTTCCGTAGACGTACGTCTTTTGAGAAATCTATTTTGAGACGTGAAATGTTTGTCTTATTGACCCAAGTTATTTTGAACTTTTGCATCTTTTTCCATTGTTTGTCTTACGCTTACTTCCAACGGTCGCTTGCGTTATATATATATATATATATATATATATATATATATATATATATATATATATATATATATATATATATATGTATATATTAACAAATATATTAAATTCCCTCTCTTTGTATTCAAATTAATAGATGCAAATTAATCTATGCATTCTCAATTATTTTTCTAATTTTAGACATTATTTTAAATGAGTGGAGTATGCTGGGATTTAATACGACCACCGCGCGGACATTTTGTTGATGTATTTGCTTGGCCTATTGAATCCTGCAATATGGTGCTAGTAGACTACCTATTACATAATCCGATCACTACACCTTAAGCAAAAGGCTTAGTGTATGTCTGACGTCTCTCGGCATCAGAAGAAACATCAGTATCGGTTGTGGATTCAGAGAGAGCGTTGATGAGTTACATAGAAGCCCGCTTCGCGCGTACACACGCACTATGCACTGTTCAAGGCTCTCAATAGGGAACGCTGGCAAGGCACCTATCGCGAGAGGGAGAATTGAGTAGTGGATCGAGATCTTCCGCAATATATGCTAAGCTGCAGAGACGTAAAAGTCGCATATGTAGTCAAGCTTCAAACGAACAAGGGACGGTAAAACAGCACGGCAGTAGCTTTATCGGCACCATAAGTGCTGAACCTCACAGAACAAAGAATGTTCATGGCAAGGGTAAACGAGGCACTTAGTATGCAAATATGTGCCTACGAGGCGTCGGTCGAAAATAAAACCATGGAAATCATGTAAATTCACCCCTTGTATTCGAGTCCCGTTTAGGAACAGTAGTATTTGGGACAGGACTGTGGGTGGCGGCAGAATTGCACTACATTAGAATTTACTAAGAGAAATCAAAAGAACTGCTCTTCAGGATAAAGAATGATGTGGTAAAATGCCTGATGGACTAAACGCGCCAGAGTTTGCATCTGGACAGCACCAAAAAGAGCGACATGTTCTCTACATAGAGCGTAGCGTAGCGGAAGATCTTCGGTAGTACTGAGGTCATACCTTTCATACTCATGTCGAAACCTGTGAAACCGAGGACAATTTCGTGCAAGATACCCTCTTCCTGCATAATTGGGTTGGGGAGGGCTCGCAACAACCGTACGCTGTATCAATGATCTTCACTCATATCAGAAAGGAATATTGTGAGTCCCCGTGTAACGATCGTGTGGAGGCTTTTCATAAAACCATATTATCATGCATAATCAAAAGCCTCCTCCAGATAAAAAAGCACCCTGCCTAAGTATCGTCTAAAGAGGAAGGCTTCGAAGATAGCATATTCTAGTGGGAGTAAATCATCCGACAGGAGTGGAACTTAGGTAAGCCAAACTGATAATAATAAATGTGACTTCAGCTTTCCAGGATAAAGGCTAATTTAAAATTTGCTAAGTTTTCTATTACCTTGCACTCACATCCATTTGTAAGAATATAAGAGATACCCTCTGTACTGATCTTATTTAACAAATCTAAAAAAAATTATATAGTTTTCGAAGGATTTCATACGGCATATCAAACAGACCACTTGCGGTTTCCACAGATGAAACTAAAGCGAAACGCAACTAGCTAAAGGTAAACTAGTCCTTTAAGTGTTTTCTCCATCTGGAGGTAAATTCCTGGTTGCGGCCTTTAGCGACCTCACCACGTACACTGGATGCTGAGGAGCAGCGTCTCGGCTCAAAATTTTGACGAAAACGTTCGCGAACTATTCCGCCATGAAGTCTTAATTCAAGATCTAAGATTGCGGTTCGTTCTTTTGGAGAACGAGAGTAAGGCCCTGTGAGAACTTGCCTCACATCCTTTTGACTCGCTTCCACATCTCTTTAAGAGGAACTTTCTTAAGTGAAAACACGAATGATGGCCATAAAGAGCAGTGGGCGGGCTTTTAAACATCAAGGAATCTACCCGTTCCCGCGCTTATATTTCATGTAGGTACATCGTTTCTCTCTGAGGGCCATATTACACAAGACCGTCCACCAAGTGTGTGGACGGCGTGAAAAATGAACAGACGTTCTAGGAATACTAGTTAGCAAAACGGCGATCAGGTTACCTTAGAAGAACTCGGAGGCCTTATCCGCAGACCTGAACTCCTCGACTGGGACAGATAAATCAATTATTTCATTAAATACGGACAACTGTCCCCGCTCCAAGCATCTACAGGCGGCTTTCAGGGGGAAATGACCCCCAAATTTTTAGTTAAATTGGAAAAGTATCACTACTATGAAGGTAATGGACTAGCTCTCACGTAAAATCAGGTTGTTCATCCGGATAACACAGGAACATATCAAGACAAGAAAATGAAGCGATTCTTAAACACCTCTATCCAGCTCCTCGATCAGCTTGGCAATGAGGTTACCACTGGGATTGATCGTGTAGTCTTCCCCGAGGTTGTATACACACTCCAACTTAGTAAGAAGTACAAAAAGACACACTAACAGTACCGGGAAGCGGGTTGAAGTAGGCCGAGATGTAATGTACGTCGACATAATACTATATTTCCTTACCAGGACTGGCAGAATGACACTGCCTGAAAGAATGTATATAAACAAATAGAAGAACCGTGACATCCTCCTGCTCAGCGCCCATCCCGTGGCGCTGGTGTTGCAAAACATTTTTAACCCCGGGTGGATGGATGGATTGCACACAAGTTCCTTGGTGATCACCTGGGTGTAATTGCAACGGTATCCGAGGCAGCTGAGGAGAGTACACGTGCCTAGCATGGTCTACTGCAGTAAGATAGGTAACAGGGAACGGGAGAATCCAAGCCTCCGCAACTTCTTATAGTTCGTCCGGACTCCACAGCTTTTTCATTTAAGAAATATACCCTAAAAGTCTAGTTCAGTGTAGATTCGTGGCTCCTCTTCGATAAGAATTCCCGCAAGGAAATGGCAATATGCTACCCTGAGGCAGAACACCAATCGCTAGTGTCTTTACCTTGAAATATTTGGTTGGCGGGTTGGCTTGGAAGGCGGGTTCCCTCATTTGGAGGGTGCTGACTCTCCGAGTCGCTTAGTCCAGCCTTGGGTGAGGGCGTAGTAGTCGAAGCTCCTTTGATATTGTCCTTCTTTATAGGACAGCTTTAGAAGTTTCTGAAGACGGACTCACGACCACCTTTGGGTGGGTTTGCCTCTCGTGAGTCTAATAACATATCACCTCACTCTATTGTCCATTTTATATTCGACCAACCACAGGACAAAGGACGGCGTGCAAGTCTGCTGGACTTTCGAGGAATAGTAGCCTGACTCCTGGCCATGAACTTACTGACTTCATCGCTAACCGACATTCAGCAAAGTCAGTCAGTCGTTTTATTGAATGTGGGCTGCTGTGTCCAATTCCTACAAACCCGAGGTATCCGTTTACACGAAAGAGGCCGGACAAAAGATATTGAAATTTTATAGTCATCGCTGCCTTAAAGAAGTTTATCCAACTCCCCACCAAAATCTGAGTGTGTATTCAGAGAGCACAGGGAGAGGATAAGGCGGGAAACTAAATCGGTTGTAGAGCAGTGGTAAATAAATGGATCTACAATTTGGACCTCAATCTCCAGCTCTTAAAATCTGTCAGAATGAACACAGTGCTGAGATTTGACATGTTGTAAGCCAGAACCAGTGCCTGATTTTAAAATGCCAGAGGGGTAGAAAGGGACTTGAAAACTTTTCCATAAATAGAATGAAATCAGTGCCCATCGAGTACCAAATGACTGTGGAATATCGATTTATACTAAAAACTACCTTTTGTCCCTGCGTATTTTCCTGAAACTGCTTGTGAGAACTTATTGCATCAAAGAATAGAACGGAGAAATCAAATGTGATATAAACTGTGTATTCACCTGTCGGCCCCTATCCCTTGGTGGTCTAGTTGAAAAATCTTTTACCACGAGAGTTTTGGCATGGAGTAGACACCCCAAATTTTCTACTTAAGCAGATAGCTCTTGTGAAACGGGAGCAAGTTAGGCTCCGCAGTTACACTAATAAGGGTCACACGATGTGTTTTCCTGGCCGTTATGCTGAAGGTACTGGACCACGCCCCCTTCCTGCTATATCTCAGCTTCTCCTTCTTCTTGCGCAAACGTCTATTTTCTGCTTTATGTTTAAACTCTCTTTCTCTTCTTCACCCCGTAGGGAGTCCCTTATATAGTCTTTTATAATTTGTACATGGATGAGATGCACGTCTTTCCGGCTTGGGTGAGAATTAGCAAAGCCCCGCCACTGGGTTAAGTTGAAATCTCTCACAAGGTCGTAGAAATTTGTTGTGCCTTCTTCTCGTTACCTCTCAACATTTCTATTTCTCTACGGCTATCCCCCCAACCATTTGTCAGGGATTAAAGACCTTATCAACACTTAAGGACCAATAATCTCTCCCCTGTGTGTAACGGGCTGACCACCTCCGTGCAGACGTTCTCAGGTGAATATGACTATACTTCTTATGACATGATGGATTTAATGCCTTATTTGCTCCCAGGCTAACTAAAATTCTCTGGTTCCACCTCTAGGTCTACCAAAAAAGATATTCAGATCTTGTCCATTCTGTCGATGATTAATAAGATCTAGAAAGGAAATCCTCCCTGTCGCCTAGCCTTTGACTGGCCTTGGGGAAAGACGGGTACATTGAACTACTTTGGACGGCGTGCATCGCTGAACAGGTTTGAACACCACTCATTAACGCACACATCGTCGATACATAAAAAGTACAAAAAGCCTACTTAGATGGTATGGGCTAGAGCAGCTGGACGTATGATAGAGCCAAACAACTCTTTGAATTTTTCTTACTGGTCAGAAGCATGGAGATTTTCGTGTTGTTTGTTCTTGTTTAACAAATTTTATGACTACCTTCTTATCAGATAAACCTAGATAAATTTTGATGTTGTGTTGAGCGAGGAATTCCAAAGCACCACTTTGACCAGTAGAGATGCGCTCTTCCTACCATCTTCTTGTGGCAAACGAGCGTAACATTTTCCATCTATTTTATCACCCTCGGGCAGCTCGACATCTGAAGATGAGGTGACACTCTCTGTCCTAACTCAGGAGCTCCTGTAACCTTATTCTAGCAAACAGTCAG
Source organism: Ceratothoa steindachneri (assembly GCA_963969495.1). Lineage (NCBI taxonomy): Eukaryota > Metazoa > Arthropoda > Malacostraca > Isopoda > Cymothoidae > Ceratothoa > Ceratothoa steindachneri. The sequence continues at coordinate 40,552,548 of OZ018323.1, read as the reverse complement.
TTTCACCCTCTCATATATCTACGAGTGATTAGCCCTTTGATGATCCATCAAAGAAAGCAGCAAACAGGTGTCCCAGAATCTAGCACTCCCGGTGGGAGAGGCTTAGATCTCCGACCCATTAGAGAGGAAAAGGTTAGTGGGGCCCATTGTACGTGCTTGCTCGTGCCTGACAGACAATTGTCGTAATCTTGCTGGGAACCAACCCGCTGGCTTCCCTTTCTTTCCTAGATGGACCTCGGGACGATGGCACCAATGACCTTTGTTACACGAAATATGATTATAGTGTCAAGAGTTTGGATCCGTGATATCTTGGAGATGAATTTCCACTTGAAGAACCTACCTGAGTTGGATATGGCACCTAAGGTTACCCTGCCCTATAAAACAGGGCCTCTTAGGGTGACAAACAGAGTCTTAGTGTGAGACAACCCCGAATACAGCACAAGGCTGGAGGGGGCGAGTCGGAGGAGTATTACTCTCCAAGAGAAGAGCACCTACATCCAAAACCAAAGGATTCGAGGCAGAGTGATTTCCACTTATATAACCTACCTGGGATAGATGTAGCACCTGAGGTGCCCTCTTACCATAAACCACGATCTCTCAAGATAGCGGACAAAGACTCGGTGAAAGACAACGCCTCTAAAGCAATCAGATTGGTCTCTCGTATACGATACCAGGTTACCTGCGTCCCCACCTGCATACCCTACCTGAGTATAAAGGTTAGGTTAACCTACCCACCTTATGATTATGGTCGGAGAAGAAGATGTGCGATTTACAACCAGCATGATTTCTCCTTCTGGTATTCGCTATAAATTCCTTATTTCAAAAGGTAGCGGTAAAGTTACATCTGGATGAGGTATACTGTTATCTCTGTACATTTCACCTTCAACCAAGTTAGACACAGGATAATTAGGGAGTATAACGTTAATCCGACTGGTCAGGTCCTTGCCGACCTGATCGACGAGTTGGAGATAGGTGTCATAAGTGTGGATGAGTTTGCGCATCACTGCCTGAGAATCTCTTCGATATCCTCTCTCGATATACCCATGTTCTCCAGAATCATAGCCTGATTGATTGTGGGTGCAAGATTGACGAGGGCCTTCAGGATAGTGACCACTTAATTACCTATTCAACTATCGTTTTCATGACCACTCTTTTAAACGAGCGCAGTGATCCGCATTTAAGAAAATGACTGATTTCTATGTTCAATTCAAGGAGTTTAGGTTGTTGGATAATGCCATTGAGTTATTATCGGGCAACCTCGTTGCCGTGGTCCTAACTTGTTTTCCTAGAACGTCTGGTCGGTTATTTCGCCCTGCTCTTCCTTTATGGTCGCCGAATGTGAGGTGGCTCTCAGACAGAAGAAGTAAGCGTAAATACGCTAAAATCGCTAAAATCTTGTAGAGCTGTGAAAGCTAGTCTAAAAGTTTGGGGGCAAATTCTCGCACGCCAAGTGGAATTTCTCTCAAGAGGCTGAGAACACATCGACAGATGTGTGATGAGTCCTCTATCTTCTGCTATCGCTTTATACGAAGAGACCACCCCACGTTAATAAAATATCGCATGTGGCATGCTTTGACAGCTAGGTGAGCAAGAAATGTTTTTATTTAGATATGTTCAACTAATTTTCACCCAGCTTATCCTCCCCTACACCCAGCGCATGGCTACTGTGCTCATTTTTCGGAAACTGGAGAGAAAACTATCTATCCTGCCTGGTTTCCAACCAATATTTATAAATTTAGATTAAACTTATTCCCGGACAGTGGAGGCAACCTGTGTTGCGCATAGTTTTGCTTCCTCAAGTTACACTCCACTTTTCAATACGCCAGATGACTTTCTAAAATTAAAAAAATCTCAACATTTCTTCCGCTCTTTTGGCATTAAGATAATATATGCAAGGCGTTTCATCATATACCCCATTACGCCACGGTGTTTCTCGTTCTCTAGGATGACTATGTTACAGCATTCAAATATGCTATCATAGAGACCGTCTACACGATAAAGGCGAAGTTACACTTCCTAATTTTCAAATCTTAAATACTACGATATCGTCAATTCCGCGTATTGGTAGGGGGAACCCTTCCCGCCCCAATATGGCTAAAGAAGCGCAGCCCGCAATGTAGCTTCATAAGTCCCACACTTATTGCCATGATTATTAATTGTATAGAACCTTTCCTGCCTGGAAAATTTGTTTGCTAAGCTATTCATGAATGAACTTTCGATTACTTGTGTAGCCGCCGAGATTTCAAATTCAATCGTATCTCTCGATATGGGAAGTGCACAGGTTTCGTTTTTCTTTGGCCAAAAATAACAGTATATAAGACAATTTTGCTGCCATCTGCAGGGCCTCTTAACCCATTCGCGTGCTTAAATTGGGCTCGCCTGGAAGTGGTTGGTTTGCATAGTTACCTTGGTCTTGTTTTCGACCGATGCCTCACCTGAGAGTCTCATATTCGCAGCCTTTGTTTCTTTGTCCAGTGACGTTGAGTAGTTGGATTAATGAGATGGCCATGACTTGCTTACCTACTCATCCTTTGTTCGTTTGAATCTTGACTACGGATGATAGATTTACGTATCCGCAGTTGAACATGTATCGCGAAAAGAGAACTCAATCCACCCTACTAGTCTCAATCTGGCAAGCGGTGCTTTTCTCTGACATAGAGTAGCAGGCCTATGCCGGGAAGATGCCGTTTCTCAGTCGCCTACGGCTCTCTAAATTCGGGGCCGATCTCGACGGTGTATATGCCCTCGAGAGAGGCCACTAATACCTTAAGCTCTTTTTTTACGGCAAAGAAAATATTTCGAGAGGTTAGAGTAGCTCTCGTGCCTTTAGGCTCTCTGGATCTTCCCAGGACGCCACCCTGAAGTGTACCACCATTGAATATTTGTCGCCAGTCCTCTGCTCCCAAAACTTCCAAACATCTAGAACTATTGCGTTCAACCTTTGTGGGGTAAATACTAGGGTACGCAGATAGATCTAAGACAGAAGAGAGGGGAGGGCGCTCGTCTTTCACGCCTTATCCCATCTATTTGAAGTCAACTTTGCTCTTACAGGCCATGCGTCTGCCTTTACCGTCAGGTTGGTTACAATACACGGCTCGTTACGAAAGATAAAGACTCGTGTTCGGTTCGAACACCGGATTGGAAAAGGCCTCTTAGAAAAGACTACCAAGATCTATTGGCTGCCAAGAGCGTAGAGATCTGAAAGAGATGGGTATATTCGCGCTAGAATTGCTTCCAGAGAAATATTTTCGAAAGATGACACGAAAAAATATTTTGAAAAAATGATTTGTATGTTACCTTCCCTCTATTTCTTATAGTAAGGACGATGATATGCATTTGTCATGCGTTTCGTCCTTCTTGCGTTTATTAGATTTAATGTTCCATTAAAAAAAGACTGCATCCTTGCTTGTAACTTAGTTCTAGTTTTAAAAGTTAATTTAGTAATAAAATTAATTCGGAAAAAGGTAGGAATTCTCGGTTTTTAAACCCATATCCAATGAGCGGCTTTGAATACAGTGACGTGACTAACGTGGACTAATCAGAATGCAGGATATTATTTGTGTGAGGGAACAAGCCCGTGATGGGAGTAAAAACGTCACTTTTAAGCATTGCCTCCACATAATGGGCCTTGTGTATCTTACAAACAATTTTCGAAGCTCAAAAGCGTGAGAAAGTATAGGAGCGGGTTCATGGAATGCAGCCCTTATCAAGGCGAGTATTTAAACAAGACGAGAAGTCTCCCCCTTCCCTTCCAGCCACGCTGGGAGCGGCTGAGACAATCGCCACCCGGGCCGCGGCACCATGACTCAAACGATGGGTGATAGTTCTCACTCCCCCTTCTATGGGGTAAGCTCCCTCACTTCTGGTGTCCATATCTACTCGCGTGAGGAGGAATGAGTGGATTAGTGCGAGGCAAGCTCACGAGTGCAGACGATCTTACTTCTCCTCGATTTGGGTTGTCATACGCCGAAGGCAAGGAAACGTTCTGGGACAAAACCAAGCATCCCTCCTAGGATAAAACAAACATCCACCCCCTAGAACTAGTTAAGAACTCTTCTCCCTGTAAGAATACCCGTCCGACTCCGCTCATTGACGCCATCTCCAAACAAGAACCAAGTCTTATCCCCAAATGCTTCACTGAAGATTAACCTTAGCGTAATACCCCCTTGTTACGCATAGCTGACCAAAAAAACCGTTTGACGTCTCGGAGAAACTCACCCTCCGTTTTTTTCAAAGGAATTTTCACCATAGGAATTCTCAACCTCCCTTCTCGAAGACTCTGCTCCATCCTCCCGTCATCTCAAAAGAATATTTCACTACAAGCAAGTTGACCTTGGACCCCGTCGAAGTGACCCAACTAACATTTAACCACTTCACCGGAAACGACCATCGTCTCCCCCAACCCCTCCATTTGTGTATAAGGTATCGTAACGAATATTTTAGCTTCCCAAAATTTATAATTCCGGTCAACTCCATTTTATTGCATTTTAGAATACCTATTATTCTTAATAACCTGTTGACCACTGTAACTATTTGTCTTATATGTCTGTGTATTATTGTATCATATTAACTTTAATTATTATTATTTATTAAAGTCTATTTTTGGCGACTCCTTTACTTTCCGACCCTTGAGCTCATCATAACCGTGTAACAGCCTGTAACTAAGTGAGATTTAGAACTCTCACCCAATACCAATATTTAAAGTAGCATCTATTGGACTAGCCCTCCCTTACGAGGATCTGACCTTGTAACCTGACCTCGTCCTACCCAAACCTATTAAAAGGAAACCCCCGTGCACTCTAAACTCTAATATAATAGATGTATGTACGATATATAGAGCTGTATCATGACAATTTGGATTCCTGAATATGATAATGTATTACTAAAAATAGAGCTCTATGGTTGAATGAGCCAAACATAGGTTATTATTTTTTCATTTTGCAATAAATTAATTATTGTTTAACCGATTTTTTGTACGATAACCTCATAATTTAAAAATAGGCCGATTTCATTGCCCCTTAGTGCATAGTGCTAACAGATCGGAAATAGTATGAAGATACATTTTAAGTTCAGGGTCGTCTCAGCGTTTGTTATGGCACCATGAATTTCAAGAAGTACCAAACACATCATATGATTTTATGATCTGCATAAAGCTTAGGTCAATTGATGTTATGATGTGTACGAAGAAAAAATTTATAAATATAGTTTTATAGTTGATTTTTATAAACAGCAATTATTTGGATTTATTTGATTTTGTGATGTGTATCCTGACGAAGTAATTTGATGTTATTATTTGTCTATTTTTTTTTTAATTGAGCTATGATTTGAATATAGAGGAATTCATTTAATGCTATGATATGTATACAGACGAAGCGATATGATTTTTTGTTTGATTTGATGTTATAAGGCTCAGAGCTACGAAGTCATTTGATGTTTTGATGTTTATGAAGACCTAGTGATTTCATGTAATTTGTTTAAAAAGGAAGCGATTTGATATGATTTGTATAAAGGTGAAGTGATTTGATATGATTTGTATAAATATGAAGTAATTTGATGTTCCATGATTTTATGTCATGATATGTACCAAATGGAACTCATTTGATGTTATGATACGTATCAAAAGGAACTGGTTTGATGTTATGATAATTATTAAAACGAAATGATTTGATGTTAAGATACATATAAAAAGAAATGATTTGATGTTATGATATGTATCAAGATGAAATGTTTGATGTTTGCTGCGTATAAAGAGGAATTGATTTGATGAATTAAAACTGAAGACTCAAGACTTTATCCCAACCTCACTTTTGGGCACATCTTATTTGTTATAGTTGAGAGAGGGATAGTTGAATGCGCATTTGAGCTGTTATGGAATTAAAACGGAGATGTTTTGGAAACAAATATGTTCGTCGTGAGAAAAGCGTCGGAGCGTTGGGGAGATTCAAATCCCAAGTAGTAAGTACAGTTGAGAGAGGCTAAATCCACTTGGCTATACCAGAGATGACTTGTGGCATCTAAGCCATAGGAAAGGTTTGGGGGGACAGTGCATCAAAGATGTTCGTTCTTGCTAAACAGAACAAATCACGTTGGGCCTATTAGGCCCTTTTTAGTAAAAGAATTGGAGCTTGAACCGGAATTTATTAGTTAATTTGCGTTCTTCAGAAAAATATGGACAACCTTATCTATATAAGACTTCCTTATGGTAGTAAACATCGGCACCTTAAAAGTGAATATATTGCAATTCATCCTATCGCTACAAAGGTCATCTCAATTATATGTATACACATATGAATATAAAAATACGATGGATCTTCAAAATGTTCGTAGAAAACAAATATTACCCCCAAAATGGGATGCCTAATGATAATTCTAATTAGACTAATTTAAACTTCTACCTATATGTTATTATTCTCGTTTAGAGAAAATACTTTGTTTCATTTTGGAATAGATGTTAGCACTTTTAATTTGACCCCACAGTGATATTATGGATTCCATCAAATTTAAAGCGAGGGCGAAATTCAAATTTCTGTTCAAGCTTGGTCGGTGGAAGAGTGAGATTATTGATGCATTAATAAAGTCGATGGAAATATTGCCACATGAAAAGCTTTTGTTGATAAATGGATGAATCGCTGTGCGGATGGAAGAACGGAGGTTGAAGTCGACATTCGTAGTAGCAGAACGTCAATATAAGAGAAGAAAAAAAAATCATGTGCGAAAACTAATTGGAGACAACCATCGATTAAAATTGAAAATTATAGTAGACACAATGGCCATATTGACAGGTTCAGTTTTCTGCTCGATGGGTACCAAAATTGTTTCACGAAAATCAGCTGGAGAAAGAGCTAAATGTAAACCACAAAATTTGAACGAATGGGATGAAGATCCCGAAGATTTTTCGCAAAAAACTCTAACCGGAGATGAGACGTAGATTTAGCAATATGATCCAGAAGACAAAGAGGAGTCTAAAACCCTAACCAAGAGGTGGAGAGGACCCATCAAAGCAAAGTCTGATTTGAATGGACATTGTTTTGTGAGTGAAGATGCGAAAGGTATAATATTTGTTTTTTCTCGAATGACGAAGAACCATTAGAGCTACCTTGTACGAAAGTGGACTAAGAAAGCTTCTAAAGGGTATAGTGAAAATGCGCTCCGGAAAACTTCACAGAAGAGTCCTCTTTCATCACGATAACGCCCCCGCTAATCTCGCTTCTGTGACAAAGTCAATTTAGTGAGACTTTCGTAAGAACTTGATCTCACGCCCCCAATTCAGGTTTCCAAACCTTGAAAACATATGAAGAGCCATAGTTTTACTTTACCTGATAAAGTTAAAAAGATTTTTAAGGAGTTTTTATCATTTAAAAGGATTCATTCTGTTTAAAATTTATTTCCTTATTCTATGAACATTTTGAAGACCATTCGTATTTCCACATAGAAACATGTTTGTAAATGTAAACAAGATTGTGTGAGAAGATACTCTCTAATTTCATTCGTCTGGTGGTAAATAATTTTATGCCCCATGTCATAGAGGCAACCATTCTTCCTGGAATTGAAAAGAAGAGGATATCTCCATTCAGCGAATATAACTAAATCCATCATGGTCAGAATTGCCATTTAAATATAGAAGACTACATTTTCCAAGTTTTGCAATATGAAATAAAACGATATTAAGCTGAGACTCTATCAGTGGCATAGTTACAATTAGAGAAGCACTGTTTTTCTTATGATCAACTCTGTGTTTATTGCTCTAGAGTTAGAAGCAATGGTAATCTGTTTGTACATACGCCACAAGGAAAAATTAAGAATATTATGTACCAAGGAGCTTTTTAGCGTTGCTGAAAAGATTAAGTTCAGTTCATAGAATGAGAATATTCTTTGTGAAGAATAAAAAAGGAAAAGATCGAATCCGTCTTAGTTTATTTACAAACGCATATTTTACCGCGTGGAACGACAGCTATCTCTGCTAGTGTATATATATATATATATATATATATATATATATATATATATATATATATATATATATATAATCAATTTAAAAACGAGCGTAATTTTGTATTTATAAAGAAGAGTATATTATGTCCTCTCCAAAATAGTATAATATTTTCCAATTCTGAGGATAGTCAGACAAAAACAAACATTTTTAAACTTTTATCCACAATTTATTTCTAAAGTAGAACATGATTAGGAGATTTTTCAGTTTCAAAAGTTCGTTTAATTGTTATTGTTTTTGTTCAGATAACGCACATGTTAAGCGAACTTTTCGAGGGCTGTGCACACAAGACTGCTTAAACCGTTTAATCAATACTTAGTCATATTTAAGGGCGTGGTTTTCTGGTTGACCGATGTTATTTATCTTCAATATGCTTAAGAAGTGGAACTGAGCTCAAGGATAATAATATGGCTATCATTAATAAAATAGAGTTTTAGTAATAAAACTATCAACAACACCCAAAACGGAAAATGGTGACATAAACAGAGAATGGAAAGGGTCGTGGAAATATCTGGCTAATCCGAGGAATTAAGATTTGAGAGAGATTTAAAAAGGTAAAACAAATAAAAATTAAAGGGATGGGATGGTTTGCTAAACCATTTAAAGCACAGGATAGGGTTAACAAAAAGGTTAAATTCAAAGGTAATGTTCAGCTTACGTAATTAAAAGTTGTTGTGCAGAGGAAGGCGACGCGAAGGAATCTTCGGTCCGCTGGCGAGTTCCAGCCGAAGGGGATGGGATTAAATAATCCTGACGTGACGTATTGGAAATAAGAACCGTTTCTTGACGAACGGGCTTGAAAAACAATGGCTGTTCTACGTTGTTCTCTTCTGAACAACAGGGGGGGTGAAAACCGTCTCTTGTCTACGGGATCAAAGAACAATGGCTGTTCTAACGTTGTTCTCTTTCTAAACAACAGGGGGGGAGGGTGAGAACCGTTTCTTGACGGACGGGCTTAAGGAACAATGGCTGTTCTACGTTGTTCTCTTCTGAACAACAGGGGGTGAGAACCGTCTCTTGTCTACGGGCTTAAAGATCAATGGCTGTTCTAACGTTGTTCTCTTTCTGAACAACAGGGGGGGGAGAGGTAGAACCGTTTCTTGTCAACGGGCTCAAAGAACAATGGCTGTTCTAATGTTATTCTCTTTTTGAACAACAAAGGGGGGAAGGTGAGAACCATCTCTTGTCAACGGGCTCAAAGAACAATGGCTGTTCTAACGTTGTTCTCTTTCTGAACAACAAGGGAGGACTTGTGGACTTGGCGTCTTGAAGGCCCTATCCTTGGCACTCAAGGAATATTGTCCTTCTTCTGGACAAGTGATGGTGGATCTAGAGGTAGAGGGCCCTGGTGCACAAGGTGAGACCGGATCGGCGTAATGTTTCGCGAAGAAAATATGGATCTGAATCTGCTCTTATTGGTAAAGTTCCCATATAAATAGTCGAGCCATCCCCTTGGCGTAGGGGACAATGGAGTGGGGGCTTCGAGGGAATGCCCAGCCGCGCCTGAGAACAATACCTTATCTGCCCATAAAGCCTAACTCAATCTGGCGAAGTCGGTGCATGGGGCGAAACGGGGGGGGGGATGAACCTCCTTGGTTAAATATTGACTCAGGTGGGGGCGATAACGCGCCCGGCTTCACGGCAAAGATGCACCTGGGTAGCAACGTGTTTCTAAATAACATGTGATAGCGGTTAAAATTAAGCAGCCTTAAACCGTTCTATCACAGCCCTCCTTTTCGGGGGAAGTTCTCATTTCGAAAAAAAAGAGAGAAGGGACAACGATAGAGCTCCGTTGTGGGGAACTCGTTTTCTTGTACCGACCGTACCTTCATGCACCTAACTAATATTACTTCAATTAATATGATTATTTTGATCTTTTGATTATAGAGGAAACTAACCTTTAATACAAACTTAATCATAAAAGGGGCATGGAGCAACTAAATGATATAAAATTAGTACATATGGGACAAAATAATTTATACGTAATTTAATGGGTACAAATATATATATACATACGAGAAAAAAAATAGACATTGAGCGTTACAAAATTCAGACATTTATATTAGCTAATTATATTACAAGAGAATCTAATTTAAGTCGTACAAGATGGTATATACATACATGGAGATCCTAATCCTACGAATACAATTAATCTACACTATTTGGTAACGCATTCCAACTGAGTGCGTCAGCGACCTGGTTATCGAAACCTTTTATATAATTTATCTTAAATTGATACTCTTGCAAGAGTAAACTCCAGCGCATAATTCGGCCGTTTAAGTGTCGTACAACCGAATATAGGCCAACCAACGGTGGTCAGTTCATATCTGAAATTCTTTTCCTATCAAGAACATTTTAAATTTGTCTATAACCCAGATAATTGATAGAGCTTCCTTCTCTATAGTACTATATCTCTTTTCGCGTGGGAATAATGGGTGACTAGCATATGCAACTGGATGACTCGTTCCGTCATCCTCATATTGAAGGAGTACACCTCCAATGCCCTCGTTGCTCGCGTCGGTCTTAATCCCAAAGGATTTTTCCGGGTTTGGCAACTTTAAAATGGGGGCAGAAATGAGCTTACTCTTGAGCTGATTAAAATGGGAAACAGCGACATCATTCCAACGTAGACGATCGGGTAAATTCTTTTTTAAAAGGGAGCTGAGGGGCGCCGGAATTGCAGCAAAATTCGGGACAAATCGCCGATAGTAAGAAGTTGATCCTAGGAATGATCTTAATTGCTTCTTAGTATTCGTGAGGGGCATGTCGGCGATTGCCCTAATCTTGTCCTCTTGGGGACCTAACTGGCTTTGTCCTATTTGGAAACCCAAGTAGCGACGTAGACGTTATCGAAGTAAAAGGATACATTCGGAAGTCCATCTAACAACCTTCTCATGAGACGGTTATAGTTGTTACAAGCAGTCACGAGGCCAAAAGGAATGCGCTAAATTGCATTAAGCCTTTCTCCGTTGCAAAGGCGGTATATGCTTTCACATCGGGCTAGAGGGGAATTTGATAATACGCCTTGCACAAATTGAGTTCTGAAATGAACTTGACGTTTTTAAAAAAGTGGAGGTTTTGGTGTACCAACGGGATGGGCTCGGCGTCGAATACAATTCCCGAATTTAACTTCCGGAAGTCGATGCACATCCGATAAGAGCCATCAGGTTTCTTGACCATGACGATTGGGGAACGAGAACTAGAGGTGGAAGGTTCTATTATGTCTAAACTAATTAAATTATCAACTTCAGCGTTAAAAGCTTGGCGTAAATGAATCGGGCATGGGATAGGGTTTTGAACGGACGGTTTCTAAAGTTTTTAATTTAATATCATGCTCGAAACTAGTATCGCATCCAGGCTTCTCTAAAAAAACGTCGTCGAACTGACATAATAGTTCTTGTAGCTGACTCTTTTGATGTGGTGTCTGCTGCACGTCGATATCCAGGTCAGAGGGTTTAAAAGACTTGCCTGTTAGGGAAGGAAGAGGGTAATCGGCATCAGGTTGGATGCACACTGTCTGTATTACATTAAGGGACTTTGCGGGGTAATCCTCTTCCACCGCTGATGTTTCGTCCAGTGCTACGAACGTATCTTCATGGGCGCGTCGGTGGTACTTTTTCAATAAGTTAACGTGATAGAGCTTATCACCTGCTGGGGGTACCAATGAGGTAATCTACCGGTCCTCGTACCTCACGGACCGAGCACGGACTTTTCCATTGGCTCAGTAATTTATTACTGGCTGTGGGAAGGAACAGGAGTACTTCATCACTGGGCTTAAATTTACGATCTTCGAACCTGACATCAAAATAGGTTTTGTATTTCTCTAAATTGACATCGGCATTTTTATAGGCGATGTTTGCGCATTTCTCGAGCCTCTGGCGTAGGTTCAAGACATAGGCGTATGATGACTGGAGTTCTTGATCCAGTTGGGGCTTGATTAACAACTCCTTTAAAATACTGAGTGGCCCGCCTACATTACGTCCATAAAGGAGCTCGAACGGGGCGAAGCCTAATGTACGGTGAGGAATTTCCCGATAGGCGAATAGGGCGACCAGGAGATATCGGTGCCATTCGAGGGGCTGCTCGGCACAGATCTTCTTAATAATGGATTTTAAATTTCCATTTAAATTCTCGCACATCCCGTTTGTCTGTGGCCGGAAGGGGGTGGTAAAAAGGAGCTTAACCATGAACAGCTTCCCTACGTACTCCATCACCTAAGGGTGAATTGTCGGCCTCTGTCGCAGAGTATTTTCTTGGGGACGCCTACCCTTGGAAAGATGGAAATGAGGGCCTCGGCACAAGAAATACTATCGATTCGGCGAAGGGGGACAGCCTCGGGAAAACGGGTAGCAAAGTCTACAAAGGTGAAAATGTAGCTGTGCCCTTCGCTCGAAGGGGGGTGGATAGGGCTAACCAGGTCGATGGCCACTCTGGAGAAGGGTTCAGTAATTACTGGTCCCCTTTTTAAGGGAGCAGGTCTGACCCGCCCCTTAGCGGACGTCTTCTGACACACATCGCACGATCGACAAGGCTTTAAGATCTCAGCTGCAGCACCCGGCTAATAAAAATATTTAAAAATGCGTTGGCCCGTTTTAGTATGACTAAAATGACCGGAAAAAATGCTATCATGAGCCACTTTGAGCACTATAGGGACATGGGATCGTGAAGGCATAGGACAGTAGTAACAGCGTTATTACTGTCCTCGGTGGATTGATAAAGTAAGCCACCTTGCTCCAGGAACCTGATTACTTTGGGTCCATGGACAGTCTCCGTGTCCTTGTTTTGGGCCTTATAAAAAAAGGGTGTTAGTGCTTCACACTCCTTTTGTGCACTCCTAAAGTCCTGGTTAAGGATTTCCGATAATTCGGACGGTATCGGGGTTCTGAGGGGGACGGACTCCTGGGCTTCCTTCTTAGCTCGACCTCGTGTAAGGGCAGCCTGGGACACAGGGTCGGAGCTTACTTGAGGGCTCTGTCCTATAATTACGGAACAGAATTTTATGGGTGCTAAAATAACTTCAGCCAAGCCATCATAATATTGACACTGCAGGTAACATCTAACGACGGGGAATCGGTTCGCCCGCCCAAGGCAGTCATGTACCACCGCAAATTTTTTTGTGGTTAGGGTCCACTGGGGGGAGGAGCTCGTCGGACACGATGAAACACGTGCACCCTGTGTCCCTGACGAGAGTCGATACTCGGCAGCCGTTTACGCTGCCCTCCACAAATTTCAAATTTCCCTGTGAACTTTTGTCAAAAATAAAATCTACCTGGTGGCCTTGAGGAGGGGGAGAAGTTGCTGCTTGGGTCTGCACCACCGGGGAAGCCGGGGTGGCATTAATCTGGTGGGTGAACTTGTTGGGCTGGTCCGCTTTTAAGCCTAGAATTTTTGGGGCAATTCCAGCTCATGTGGTTTTCTACACCAAAGGTGAAGCATATGATTGGTCGCTTCGGGAAGAGTGATTAAGGAGAAATCTTAACACAAGGTTTAGTGTCCCGTTGTTGGTTTGGGGGAAAGAAGTCTTAGGGTTTTACGGGGCCCGGAAACTTCGTCAGCTTTCCTGAGAAGGGGCGCGAATCCTTCCTTCTCTCTTGGTTGGGGGGTTGGTGAAAAGTTCGATTCTCCTTTGGGTATAAATTATGGCTTGCGGCATAGACATCAGCTTCTTCGGTACACTCTTTAAAGGTCTGGCACCGACGATCCTTGACGAACGCCTGGATCTCCGTCGGCAGAGACGCCAAAAATTGATCCCGCAACACCAAGTCTGTTAAAGACTCGTAGTCAGGATCAAACCTTTGAGAATTTTAACCAAAATTTAAAATTCCTCTGAAGAATGTATCCGAATTGACGGAACGTCTGTCCAGGTTTAATACGACCTCCTCGAAATTCTTGGCGGGAGAAATCGGGAGTCATATTATGAGCGGCCAATAACTCAGCTTTCAAAGTGCTGTAGTTAATTGTACATTCAGAGGGTAAAGATATGAAAATTCACGCAATTTACAATTTAACAAGGGAAGTAATCTTGCTACACCTTCAGCCTCCAGATCCATGTTATTAATTTTGAGGATCTTTTCGAAGTGGGCTAAAAATGCTCCGAAATCCTCTCCATCCCTGAAATTGGGGAGCTTAAGTAGGAGATTGGGGGGGCTTCTGAACGTGAGCTGGCTGATTGTATTTCGGCTTCTACACGAGCTATTTCAATCTGCTGGTGAAGCTCAGCTTGTCTTTTCCGTTCCTCTCTTTGGATTTCTCTTTCTCTTTTTTTCTTCTCGTTGGATTTCTCTTTCTTCTACTTGGATTTCTCTTTCTCTTTCCGTTCTTTGCTCCCCTTGAACGTACTCAATTAATTCTTTTCCGGAAAGTCCCAAGGATTCTCCTTGCGCTTTGAAGATTTCGAACTGAGTCATATTTGCACTTGGGGGCGCAATAGTGAACCAACTAAATTCCTTGTAATAAGAATTATGCCTTCTAGAGAATTAGTCTACCTAAATATGGGCACTGACCTATTCGTAATTGGTTTCTTGATGTAGATAACCAATGACTAAAATCACACACAGAAAAAAACACAAACAAATTATTATAACAGTTTCTTGAGCTACTCCAGCTTCTTAAGTATAAAAGAAAAGGAGATAGCAATCGTTAAAACAAAAGGGAACTACTATACTCTATTCTTATAACGAATAACACTATGCTTTACTCGACTGAGAACAGTGTTTGCGCAAAGATATAGCGTTAAACCTTACACACTTGATACCAAATTAAAATAGTATATATATATATATATATATATATATATATATATATATATATATATATATATATATATATATATATATATATATATATGTCGTAGAATGGGCTCTCGACGATATACCATATATGACTATTCGTTGAAGGAACTATTCACTTATATTTAGAGTGCGTGGTTATCTGGTTGACCGATGTTATTTATCTTCAAAATGCTTAAGAAGTGGAACTGAGCTCAAGGATAATAATATGGCTATCATTAATAAAATAGAGTTTTATTAATAAAACTATCAACAACACACAAAACAGAAAATATTGACCCAAACAGAGAATGGAAAGGGTCGTGAGAATATCTGGCTAATCCGAGGAATTAAGATTTGGGAGAGATTTAAAAAGGTAAAACAAATCAAAATTAAAGGGATGGGATAGTTCGCTAAACCATTTGAAGCACAAGATAGGGTTGACAAAAAGGTTAAATACTCAAAGGTAATGTTCAGCTTACGTAATTAAAAGTTGTTGTGCAGAGGAAGGCGACGCAAAGGAATCTTCGGTCCGCTTGCGAGTTCCAGACGAAGGAGGGGGATTAAATGATCCTGACGTGACGTCTTGGGAATGAGAACCGTTTCTTGACGCACGGGCTTGAAGAACAATGGCTGTTCTACGTTGTTCTCTTCTGAACAACAGGGGAGGGGGTGAGAACTGTCTCTTGTCTACGGGCTCAAAGAACAATGG
Organism: Ceratothoa steindachneri; assembly: GCA_963969495.1. Classification (NCBI taxonomy): domain Eukaryota; kingdom Metazoa; phylum Arthropoda; class Malacostraca; order Isopoda; family Cymothoidae; genus Ceratothoa; species Ceratothoa steindachneri. Next base: position 40,537,079 of record OZ018323.1, on the reverse strand, counting down.
CTGTTCTAACGTTGTTCTTTTTCTGAACAACAGGTGGGGAGGGTGAGAACCGTTTCTTGACGAACGGGCTTGAAGAACAATGGCTGTTCTACGTTGTTTTTTTTTAACAACAGGGGGGAAGGGTGAAAACCGTTTCTTGTCAACGGGCTTAAAAAACAATGGCTGTTCTAACGTTGTTCTCTTTCTGAACAACAGGGGAGGGGAGGGTGAGAACCGTTTCTTGTCAACGGGCTCAAAGAACAATAGCTGTTCTAATGTTATTCTCTTTCTGAACAACAGGGGAGGGGGAGGTGAGAACCGTCTCTTGTCAACGGGCTCAAAGAACAATGGCTGTTCTAACGTTGTTCTCCTTCTGAACAACAGGGGAGGCCTTGTTGACTTGGCGTCTTGAAGGCTTAAACCTTGTCACTTAAGGGATATTGTCCTCTTTTGGACAATGATGGTGGATCTCGAGGTAGAGGGCCCTTGGTGCACAAGGTGAGACCGGATTGGGGTAATGTTTGCGAAGAAAATATGGATTTGAATCTGCTCTTATTGGTAAAGTTTCCATATAAATATTCGAGTGATCCCCTTGGCGTAGGGGACAATGAAGTGGGGTCTTCGAGGGAATGCCCAGCCACGCCTGAGAACAATACCTTATCTGCCCATACGCCTAACTCAATCTTGCGAAATCGGCGCATGGGGCGAAATGGGGGGGGGGGGATGAACCCCTTGGTTAAATATTGACTCAGGTGGGGGCGATATCGCGCCCGGCTTCAAGGCGAAGATGCACGTGGGTAGCAACGTGTTTCTAAATAACATGTGATAGCGGTTGAAATTAAGCGGCCTCAAACCGTTCTATCACATAAATATTATAGATTTCTGTACAAAGTTATATATATTGTTGCATGAAAGCCGTCTACATTCAAACACCAATATTCACTTGTATTTGAATACATACACTGGCAACAGCAAAGTAAAGAGACGGTTTATTATTCTTTAGGTTCAATTTGAGAAAAGAAAAAAAACATAGGTGGGGGCGTGACTTGGTAATAAGTAAGTTCACCTAAGTTTATTGGTAGGCCACCCGTTTAAGGTAGTTGGAATGAATGGTAATATTTAGCTTGAGGCTATCGGCGGCTGTGGATTACGCTGTAGAACTCAATATGACTCTAGATATCCACTGGTTATTCACTTGTGGGCTGAGTAAATGATAACCGGCTTATTGTTTGGCAGAGGTAGGGGATCAAAAGAAAATGGCGGTTTTACTTTTGGTCTTATAACCACCTCAGGTCTTGCAAGTGAAATCGCTGAGTTTTTAGTTTGTAGTGTGTTCACGTCCTTATAACTGGCTAACGGTGTTAAAAGACTCAGTGTTTCTTGTTTTTCTCACTCTGTTAGACGTCCCTTGTATGTTTTTACTTGCACCTTTATTCTAACTATAATTTAGAGGCGTAACTCCGTTTCTCGAATCCAAAAGCTGCGCGGACCTTATCTGATTAGAGGGTATGTGTGTGTTTTAGTGTAGGCGTGTGTACACCAAGAAGTGTTTGAATTAGAAAATCTGACCGATCTTTTTTAGGCCGATATCCGTTGCAAAAAACGATTTGGTCTTTCACTAGTCCATGCCAATGGCTAGTGGGTCAGATTCCCTTTCTATAATATATTTATTACTTCGTGTACACAGTTTTTTCATTTTCTTTGTTATCTTTGCGACTAACTTTCGGCTTGCACCTGCTTTCTAATATATGTGCCTGTTTATATGTTTAGCGTAGGAACACGGCGATTTCATTTGCATTATTTCCCTTTTTTTTGTTTTTTCCTTTATACATTGAATATTGACTATCGACTTAGTATTATTTACAAGTATTTGCTTTGTTTTGCATTAATTAATTGTTAACAGGTGGAATATTATTTAAATGTTTGATTTGCGTGCCCAATTCACGTAGTTTTACTTTAATTTTAATACACTCTTTTGGGAATAAACATTTTGTCGCATTCATAATTGTTACACTATTTACATAGTTTAGATATTTGTTTTTCATATAATTTCTGGGAGTTTTGCAACTTCTAGGTAATATCTATGAGCGTAACATATGGTGTAATATTTAGTCTACAGGAGAAAGTTCATTAATCTTACATAGTCATATGTACAAAAATTATTGAGGCGTGCGAAAATTTACATTTAATAATGTGAGATCAGCCTACTTTATACAATGCACCTGGTTTCTTGAAGATAAAAGAATTACTGATCTTTAGCAAACGATACCCATCTCTCTAATCGTGTACAAACATTTAGCTTTTTATTACTCTTTCCGGTGCATGGAAAGGTTTATCCTCCATTCTACCTGACGTTACTCTTGCTTGTTACCTTTTCTTCCTCACGACACGAAGTATCAAAAAATCTTTCTCCAATTTCTTGCGTGAGTCCTTGAATGTCGCTGGTCGTTCAGTGCATTATATTATATGAAGGTTGAAGTTTCGCCTGTTGCAACCTGTCAACTGAGAGAGTAACTTGGTTTCCATTAGTGAATTCCAGCTTATAAAATTTTCGTCGCGCTTGACCACCCGCAAAGAACCAGCATATGGCGCTTCAAGCGGCTTGAAAACTCGATCGATTCTTACCTAAAAATGCGTCGCCTTTAAAAGAATTTCGGTTAGGAAAGGGTTGGGAAAAGAGGTCCCGTGGCCTTTGGATGTCTGTGTGAAATCGACTTGTGCCAAGGTTATGGACAATTCCTTAATGAATTTTGAGTCAGTTTTTGAAGATGAGGATGAAACCAAAGGCTTTGTACACAGTAGTATAGTCACGGTAGCTGCTGTGGATGACGAAAAACGTGAGTCATTAGGTAGGGAGTGAATGCCCAAAAGGACTATGGGTGCGCCATCCCTGTTTCACGACCAATTATGGAACCCTACAGAATTCTGTGTGCTCTTTATGCCATCCCTTTGGTGGTTGAGTCGTATGCCGTGGTGCCGAGACAAAGAAAACTAACGAGCGCTGATAATACCTTGAACAACTCGGACTCGAATTGTGCTCCTCTGTCGGTTACCGCGTATAATGGGACTCCAAATATGGAAATCTATCCGTTTAAGAAGGCCAAAGCAACCGTTGCAGCACTTATAACTGGAATCGGTAATGCATTGATCCATCTTTTAGCCCGGTCCCTGCATAATAAGAGATAATTGTTATGTGAAGGGTAGGATTGCCTAGGAAATGTGCACAGTAGTAGTGTTCCGACGATGTCAATGTGCAGGGTTTTGAATCTTGAAGAGGGGATATTAATGGGCAAGACTGAAGATTTCGTGTGGCGATCAATCTTGGAGGAATGACATGAGAGACACTCATGTGCCTAAGAATTAATGTCCTTTTCCATATTATGCCAACAATATCTAGACTTAATTAGAAGGAGGAATGCCTTAATTTCAGAGTGAGACAAATTGGGCCTGCCGTAGGGACGATGTCATTTCAATCCATAGTTCAGCATCTCCGTGAAGCGAGAAAGATTTTAATCGCAACTTTAGTTTTTCAGTTTCTTCCTCATTATTTTGTGGTGCTGTTAGAGCCCTGAGGTCGAATGAGTCAATTTTGACCGAATTAACGTTCCATAATTGGTAGTCAGCAACGTCGTTGTCTTGCCCATGCACGTATGTGATGTAGGTGATGTACTCCAATATCGCCGTCTCTTTGAGTTGTTGCCTGTCCATTTTGGCACATAATGGTGAAGAGAAAGCCGACAGTCGGAACACAAAGCAACATGGCGAGCCTAAATCATATGCTCGAAGTGGATCAGAGAAAGATCATATGGGGAGTATGCTTGCTGGGCGTCAGAACAAAATCACCCGGCAGCCAAAATCTTCCCGCGAACAAAAACACCCGCAGATGATAAAATACCCATGCAGACAAAATCAACCGCAACTGGCAACCCTGCTTCCTACAAGGTTGCAAGTTTAGGTAAAATGTGTGTTTTATGATGTTTTTATTTATGTAAAACAGTAACAGTTGAGAAACTAAATAATAGTTTACGAATGGGAACGGCGTCTGAAAATGTTGAATAGTGAAGTCATATAAAAGATGCATGAACATATACACGCACCGGATGCATCACAATGTGAAGCTAGTAAGGTAATATAAAATATCAAATAACATGCACGTGAAACACAGGAATCTAATCAACAAGTTCTCTCTCAAACGTGTTAAGTAACATGGCGACTCTCAATCATGTGCCTGAATGGATCAGAGCAAGGTACGCTGCCAGTAGTTCCCTGTCATATGTGGAGTATGCTTGCTGGGCGTCATGGAAAAACTCCGCGGATAACAACCCCCCCCCCAACCCTGCAAACACAATCCCTCGGCGGACAAAATCCCCCCTCCCCCGCTGACAAAATCCCTTGCGGACAAACCCCCGCAACTGGCAACCCTGGTTCCTGCAAGGTTGCCAATTTAGGTAAAATATGTGTTCTATGAAGGATTTATTTATATGAAAGAGAAACAATTGGCAAACTGTATAATAGTTTCAGAATTTCAACGGTGTCGAGCTAAAGTTCCATGTAAAGCCAAAGCGAAAATATTGAAAAGTGTATCATAGAAAAGATGCATAAACATACACACGCATCGAATGCGTCAAAATGTGAAGCTTCTAAGGTGGTTAAAAGTATCAAATATCGTGCACGTGAAACACAGAAATATACTCAACAAGTTCTCTCTCAAGCGTGTTAATCAGTGAATGAAGAAATACGACAAAGCTCCCTGCTCTTCACCAACTTAGGCGGAATATTTGGCCCTTGTTATTCCTGAAAATTTTATGCATCCTACGCTTCGGTAGAATTTTTTGATGCATGATTAAACAATCGAAAGTAAAAGTTTTTTCATTTTTGGAACATCAAAACCACTAGAATTTCTATCAAATTCTAATCATTGGTTTCTTGATTGAAATTTTTTAGTAGTTCCTGAAATTTTTGCTCAGCTCTATACCATTCATGCCTCAAACGATAAACATGGTTTATCCAGCATTTATAACTTTTGACAGATATGTAAAACTCAAGCCACCTATACAAAATTGATACAAGAAGTACGAAATTTAAATGTATTAACTCCCAAAGCACGATGATTGATTTTGAAAGGCTAGGCTAAATTCATTAATAGAGATCTTTCCCGACTTAGACGTAAAAGGATGCTTTTTCCATCTCCGTCAAAATACTTATAGAAATACAGGAACATGGCTCATAGAAGAGATATAAAGAAGACAAAGATTTTTGACTGAAGATGATTATGATACCAACCGTTCCTTTCGTACCTCTAGACGATTTTAGGACTGCGTTCGAGCAAATATATAACCTTATTCCTAATCATTGTTTAGAAATTCCGTATTATTTTTCAGACAACTATAGTGGAAGACTATATTGACTAGGAAGAAGAGAACCGACTTTTAATATATCTATGTCAAACATGTACGCAACAACTCACAACGAGCTTCCACGGAGGAATCATTTGGTCGAAGGATTGCGGTGCACTTTTTTTCCTTTATTGGATGCGAGAATCCGAACATTTTCAAATTTGGGGATCTCATCGAGAAGGAAATCAACTATCAAAATACGAATATGGCTGCTTTACCGGCAGAACTACATATAAAAAATATAAAGATATTAATAGTACTCGCATTAAAAAAATGGTTCAAAGCTACTTTACTAAATCAAATTTAGATTATCTAAAAGGTATTGCCTACAATTTAAGTTTTTAAGTGACTACTGCAAGATTTTTTGTGCTGATATTTAACTCAATTACTACAAGTTTTAAGATTTCAATTAAATTTTTAATCAACTTTTTAAAAATAACTGTATCTAACTTATTACTTTTATCAAGTCAAATGTTGTCACACTTTTTAAAATAAAATGTATCTAACTTATCATCTTTCCCGGGGAATTGGGTCTGTGTGGGAATTGTCCTCTGGGGGATTTTGTCCTAAACTCTGCTTGCTGTGTCTTGCTTAATTTGCTTTAGAAAAAGGCCACTGGTTGCGGTAATCCATTCACCATCTGATGAAGGGGAGCACCTGTCGCGTATTTGGAGCAGTCCCTCACCAGTTAATACGGTGAGTCATTGGACAGCTGGTGACAGGGTTTGTCCGAGTTTATTAGAGCTACTTTAGTATTATTAAATCCTTCTCGCGCAGCATCACTCCACACAAGCTCACGAAGCTTGGGTTGAAGACGCGCAAGCTCGGTCAGCGGGCCTTCAATCGCAGCCAAATTCGGAATCATTCTCACAAGATAGATATTATATATATCTAAATATTTGTATAATATATAGTCTTAACGTTTTGTTAAACTTCTATAATAAAATTATAATTCACTTGCTCTTACTGACCCCTATATTATGGCCGCCAGTGTATATAGCCGAAGAATAAATGGAAGTAACAAGAAACAAACCCAAACGACCTCTAGCAACACGAAGTCAACCGAGACAAAAAAAAAATCTCGAGGGAGACCAATAGAGAAGCAGCGCAATAAGGCAGAAGCAAAACAAAAAAAGGAGGTCGCTGGTATACCATCAACATGGACGAGGACGTAAGAAAGGCCAGAGTGCGATAACATTTTTTTTCCGTTTAAAAACGCCCGAAGCTTTTAGCCCATTCCCAAAGGCGACTCACGCTTCGTCGCCCATCCAAACAAGACCCTTAGAACAAATGAGCTTTTCTGCCTCTTCTAATGAAAAGGGGTACTGGCATTGGCCTGAGGAATAAAAGTCATTTTTTCTCATCGGGTGAGATAAATTGTTCGTGAAATGGGTTCAGCTACGCAAATTCTAGACACCGCTTGTCGATAAATCAGTGAAATTAGTAATAGTGCGGAAATTAATATTATTATTTGTATTTTAGAGGAATAAATGATACATGGTGGTGTAAAAATGCTGGGGAGAATGCAGTTAGGAAGATTATTATCACTATTATTTTTAAACTTAAAACTACGTGGAGACAAACGAGGGCAGCTCTGCCAGGGACGTTTTATAAAGGTAAGTAAAGAAAATAGTGAAGATTCAGGAACTAAAAATGAGTATTTATTTTAATTCGAGTCGTCTCCTCTAGCCCCACCTACAGAGACAAAGTTCCCTCTTCCCCGCCAAACGATCGACTAGACTTTAAAAAATTTCAAAATGTAACAAAACTAAAAAAAATAAATAAATATAAACCATAACAAAAAGTAGGTTTGGGTGCCTAAAAAGGCCTCTCTCTCTCAGGGACATAAGAGTACGCGAAAAGGAGTAGAAAGACCGTGTAGCCTAGAGAGGAGACTACTTAGATTGTTTCGGAGAAAGAGAGTGGACAACTCTCCGCAACCTCATCTACGTTCATCATGAAAGCTTATATCATTGCTTGAGGTTGTAATCTTTTTTAAAAGATTCCAAAATGTCCGAACCATAGCAAAGGTCTTTCTACTTCAATCGGACCTCGTTCGAGTGAGGACCAGAATTTCGCTCAGCCTCACCCCCAATCTCAACTCCGTCTCCCCCCCCCCCCCCGCTCCTATAATGCACTTATGTTCCTCGCATTAACAGTGGCAACTTCAGGAGAAATGGGAAATATTCCACTCATCAATTTCCTTGTAGTCTCCTTTGGGTAAATAGGTTATTGTCGAGAATGAACGTTGGTTGCCGTGATAAGCCACGTCGAAACCACGAGGTCGAACAGGAGGTCAGTCCACGTGAGCGAAGACCGTGAGAACAGTCAGAATATCAAACTGCTTTCCGCAATAAGTAAAGGATTGGAATTTAAAACGGGCGCTTCTGTCGTCTTCCAGGGCGTTATCAAGAAACCCCCGCGGGAGTACTTCTAATCCTCCAAGCGCAATGTTGGTTCGTGGAGAGATTCCGCCGTGCCCACCCTTGGTGGAGGCAGTAACGGTTCCGCCTGGTCTATATATATTGTTAGTCCCAATTGGGCATCGACAGTATACGCCTCCTCTTTACAACGGAACAGGTCATTCTCGATCGCACACCAATTTCTATACGAGCCTAGTATTATATCGAAGGATCTAAGCACCAGTCAATTGACCCATACCTGGTTTAGGTACATTTTCTTTAGCACGAATACTCCCTCCAGTCAATGTTACTACAAGAGGTTAAACTTTCCGTCGTTAAGGTCCTTTGAATAACCATCCGATCCCCCGCTTCATCTCTTAAAGTCTCGAACCAAAGCCAGGCTGAGACAAATCATCTGTGGCTACCTTGCTAGTCATCTCTGTGAGCGTATGTACAGAGGCTCGTTCGTATCGCCTCTTGAGCCCCCTCCCGTAGAGCTCGCATCGAGTAGCTCTATTAGTTCGGATCTTGTATACATCTATTTTCCATTGTCATTATTCTATTTAATCTATTTATTGTGTTTAACTGTGTAAATATTTAAGTATATTTTCTTACTACTTTTTCATAAGCCTCATAGCCCGCAGGCTTCATTAGTTTAATGTCATCCAACTGAACTCAATCGTTTTTATTTAAATCCTTCGCACTCATCTAGGGAAGTTGGACCCCAACTCACACCATTTCTATCCTCCCCCATCTCTGTCGTGACCGGAGTTGAGTGAAAGTAACTAGTTGACCTTGGGCGTCGACGCATATTGGGTAAAAGTGGCTTATATGTCAGGGTCATTCTATGACATTATATATATATATATATATATATATATATATATATATATATATATATAAATATATATATATATATATATATATATATATATATATATATATATATATATATATATATATATATATATATATAGCCAAGCGTTCAGCCTCAACACCTTTAAAAGACCTTAAAAGGAACATTTTCAGGACCCTATAAACCTGACGCCAGTTTATATATATATATAAATATATATATATATAAACTGGCGTAAGGTTTATAGGGTCTAGAAAATGTTCCTTTTAAGGTCTTTTAAAGGTGTTAAAGCTGAACGATTGGCTATTGTAAAGTTAAGCAGAAATATTCCTGCAAACTATTTTTGCCCATTTGTTGTTTGTACCGTCTCTATACATACCGTGTGTAAGTTTTGAGACTGCGCTTCTCATTTATTCCTCCCAGCTGAATTTTACCCTTTCGTAGCAAGAAAGGATCAGTCGAGTTTTGTTCTCATTGTTTTGAGTAAAGTTAAAGGCCCTCGCCTTAATTCGGGTATTTCTGAGTGCTAGAACGGGAATAATTAATCGCGCCCTGTGTATACCGAGTCAATTCGGTTCGACAATCCCGTTACTTTTTTTTAAAGTTTAGTTCGAATTCGTGACCATCATGTCAGAGAAGAACGAGAGAGAGAAAATGAAAGAGAAGAACAATGAGATAAAAGAAAAAGAAGAGAGAGAGAAAGAAGAAAGAGAAAGCATCCGACGACACGAACTGGAAATAGGTAGAGCGAGGTTCGAAATGATCTCCATCAACTCGCGGAATGACGTACCTCAAACTGCATCAGCCAAGCTCCCACATTACAAGGAAGGATAAGATTTCTGGTCTTATTTGACACATTTTGGAAAGATCTTCGGGCTAAACAACTAGGAACTGGAAGCGGATGGTATCGCCTTAACTCCTGCCGTTCTTATGTTTTAAGCTCTGATGTATTTTCATATCCCTCCCACTGGAGGCAATGATTGATTATTCGACGTTAAAATCGGAATTGTTAGCCACATATAACATGACGCGCGATTTCTACCGCGTTAAATTTCGTCACGCCCATATAGATCCCAACCAAACCTTTCGACAGTTCGGGTATATGTTTCAGAGACTTTTCAACTTCTGGCGCGATTCTTCGAAAGTTCCCCACGAGTATGAAGCGTTAGTTGATTTAATTCTGAAAGGCCAGCTTTTGGCTTCGCTTTCTTCTGCAATTCAATCTTTTGTGAAGGACCAGAGATGTCCAACCTTCACGGAATGCATCGAAGAAGCCGATGTATTCGCTGCGAGCCACAATTGCTTGCCTAAGGAAGGAAGAGAGTCTGATCCATCGTCCCTCAAAGGAAAAAGTGGAAAACAAAAATTTACACCCCGTGACTCTAGTAAGTTTGTCAATATAACTGGCCCCTCCAAGCCCATAATTTTTTTTCATTGGAACTCCGTGACATCAAGCCATTCTCGTCGAACCCCTCTTCGTCGGCCTTTCCCAGGAGGCTCACCCTGTGTTTCTCCTGCGGTTTTGAAGGACATTTGAGAACCAACTGCCGTCAGAACTCTCAATTCTGTCCTAGTTCTCTCAATCAAGTGCCCCAAATTTGTGCTTCCCTCGCGACACGACCGCCGCAAGTTGAAACGCCCCTCCCCCTCCGTATGCTCCTTCTGCCGCTGGCCATCAGATGAACTTCTTTTTGAGAATAGCTCCCCAGGAAGCTTGAAGTTTGAGACCGGATCACTAAACGGATGCCGGCTCTCTATCCTCGTTTGGGATACAGGGTGTACATGTATTGTGGTGTCAGATGAACTGCCTCCCTTGATCGCTTTGAACCATGATAAGTTTGCGGTATTATATGATTACCTTGGGCATGCAAATCGATTCCCCATAGTAAATTGCTTTATTAAATGACCGTATTATACCGTTGGGCGGAAGTAATAGCGGCCCCAATGAAGCTCTGCGCTATGTTGGTAGGACAGTGACTACATGTTACTTTAACCCCTGTGGTTCAACCCAACCCCCCCCGTTCCCAGACTAAAAATAAAGCGTCAGACCCGCTGCGCTACAGAAGGGACTCATCGCATCAAGAAAGCCCCGCGGGAGTACTTCCCAGCCCTCAAACGCCGTGTTAGTTCGTGGAGAGATTCCAACGCCCCCACCCATGGCGGATATAGTAACAGTTCTGGCTGGTCCCTATATATTGTTGGTCCCAATTAGGCATCGACAGTATGCACCTGCCTTTTACAACGAAACACGTCATTCTCGATCGCACTTCCATTTCTCTACGGGGCTAGAATTATTCCGAAGGATCTGAGTACCAGTCAATTGGCACATCCTTGGTTTCGGTACATTTTCTTTAGCACGAATACCTTCTCCAGTTAATGTTACTACTAAAGGGTAAACTCCTCGTGGTTAAAGTTATTCCAATAACCATCCGATCCTCCGTTTCATCTTTTAAAGCCTCGAACCAAAGTCAGGCTGACACGAATCATTTGTGGCGACCTTGCCTGTCATTCCTGTATGCGTATGTACAGAGGCTCGCACGCCTCTAGAGCCTTCCCCAACCGTAGAGCTAGCAGCGAATAGCTCTGTTGGTCAGTTCTTGTATGCATCGAGTGTCCATTGCATTCTTCTATTTATTATATTTATTGTGTATAACTGTGCAAATATTAAAGTATATTTCTTTCTAATTTTTCATACACCTCATAGCCCACAGCCTTCATTAGTTTAATGTCGGCCAACTGAACTCAATATTTTGTATTTAAATCCTTCGCACTCGTCCAGTGAAGTTGGACCCCAACTCCCACCATTTCTATCCTGCCCCATCTCTCTTGTGACCGGAGTTGAGTTAAGGTAACTCATTAGATAAAAGTGGTGTATATGTCGGGGTAATTCTACGACAGTTATTTAATTTTCTCACCTATTCTACCTTAAATTGATCACTTTTACCTCAACCTAACTATTACGACGAATATCTCAGTCGAAACTGTTTAATGCATATTCGGAAGGGTCACAAAAAGACAGATGAGCTGCCATTAAGTAAAGCTAATTGGGCCCCATTCCACCATTAATGAATACTAAATGTTCCGTTCAAAACAATAATCATATTATTTAACTTCTCCTAATGAGAAAAGTGATGACCACAAATGAAGAGCATTCATGACCAATGTGGTTGGGGCCAATGATAAAGGAACTCATTTGATAAAAAAAAATCACCTTTACACATAAACTATTCCCTAAATTAAATGAATCCGTATTTATAGCAAAGTTATTTGGTTTAAATATGATCTAAATTCGTGCTATGCCAAAACAAACTTAGCTAAATAAGACTGCGAGCATTCCGATATTCTTACATTGTTTTTTCCTTAATAAGGCAGGTTTAAACTCCATTTTAATTATTAAACAATTTAGAAGTCAGGGGACAATTCGCCACTAAAGGTGCTTAGAATTGAAATATTTTCAAATAAATAGGGCCCTCAATATTGAAGGTGGCGGCGACTAAATAGGGCTTAGAATAATAAAAGATTTCAATAAACAGGCGTAGTGGACTTCTCAGAGCTCAGCTAGGCCATCTGTTATCCATAATTTTTATCAACTATATAGACGAGGGATTGCTTCTATAAATCACTAATTTTTTTACGATAATTAATAGAGAGGAGAGTGAGGTGACACAGGCAGAAATCATCGAGAGCTTAAGGACAAACAAGAGACGCATATGCAAATGGTCGAATAAATGGCAGATGCCTTTCAATGGGAAATGACTCGGGTGTTCGGGCTAAATTTGACGGTTTGCATAATAGAAAACTTCCCACAATATCTCAGCCCAAAAGAAATGTATTATAGAAATTTAAAAAAAATATCAACTAGATTATGGCTGTGAGATAACTATTTCTTCAAAGAAGCCGCCCTTACCTTCCACCTCGGCCTCAATAGGAATCCGAATCTTGTCGCATTCATTCTTAACTGTGTCCTTGGGAAGATATTCAAACACCTCCTTGATCTTGGCCTTAAGCTCGTTCTTCGTGTTTCAAGTTGCGTAGTTAATCTCTTTCTCAACCGCGCTCCACATATAATAATCCATAGGTTTAACATATTGGGAATCAGGAGGCCATAGGTTGGCGCTGGTGAAGTCGTATAAATTATCCGACAACCATTTCTAACTATTTCTGGAGGTATGACCTTCCAGCAGTAACCTTCTCCTGCCAAGGTTTGTCCACATTATCAAATAGTTCCAAATAGCCGTCTAAATTGGGCATAAAACTGCTAAAAAATGTGGGGAAGCATGAGGTCACCCTCACTGGAGTCACAAAGTCCATCACAGTTGGGAGGAACTTGGTCTTACTAATACATGGTACGTCGTATGGATTGTAGGGAAGCCACATGTTATTCTGCATGTTGTGAATCTTGTCCTGAGAGAAACTCTTTTAATCTGAGAAGAACCAGATCACCCCCTGCTCAATTGGATATCTCAGCTTGTTCAGGAGATGCTTTGACTTCGTCAAACGAAGGTCCTCATTCAGGGCCAGCTTCATGGTGGCGACTACATTACTCATCTATTTCGACAAAGTCTAAATTCACTTGCTTGGGACTTCCATCTCCTTCTGTTGGAGTTGTAGGATGAATTCCGTCTTTCGGACGTAGTCAAAACGCCTGGTGTAAAGCTTTCTGCTGGTCACGGTTTAGTAGGTTCCGTTGCAGCTGTTCATTGTCACTCACATATTACAGCATTTACAGTGTTCACAGAACCCCTTAGGCAGCAATCATAACGTCGGCATTTTGATACTCAGCACGAATCATCATGATACAGGCAACTCTTTTCCACTATCCAGATGGCTTCCAGTCCTATATCTCAAATACATAACTTTATCTGAACTAAATCTTTTCTTTTTATACTCTACAATACCGTTGAGTGTTCAGCGATACATAAAATTCTTCCTGAGAAAATTAAACATTAAAATTCGTTGAATTTTGCCAGAACATTCTGTATAAGATAATGAACGACGGGTATGCAAATCCTTGTTAAAATTATTACTTACTTGGAGTATGTCGCTCTTAGAGAGGAAAAAAACCGACCGAGGAGAGAATGAAATTTAAGGCTACGAAAGTGAATTCGTTGATAAGGCATAAAAATTATGAAGTCCGTCTAAACGAGCTTGTTCCTTTTTCGCTAGAGACTTGAATGTTCCGCGATTGGGAACTAGAATGAATATTTAACCTGTTTACGTCTACTTTGGTGGGCAACTACTTTACATATAGAATAGGCGAGATAAACACATAGTAAGTGCAGTGGTATTTTATAGTTCCAGCCGTGAGAAATTCAAGAATATAAATCTCTGCACGGTACAATTTAAAATCTGTTTCACTTGCCATCTCAACGCTACTTTATCATTACTAATTATTATTAGTAGTATTAATAGTACTTTTATTGACATTATTATTGTTATTAGTATTATTTTATTATTAATGTTATCATTGATATAATTATCATTGTTACCACAATCCCCTTAACCTATTTTCTACCCTCACTTTGTAAAAAAGAAACTATTCTAACCTGAACAAAGTTTGAACTGCTAGACATGGTGTCTAGGTGGACTGCCTGCCACCCCAGGATTACGTAGCGTACTGGGTAGATAAATGATATGTGATCATCCACCCTACTCGTTATCGGACCCACCTCTCTCTAATTATCTTTATAACATACCTCCCTGACCCCTTCCAATCTTGCTCTTCTATCCACAACAGTTCTAGATGCTTGGTGTACTTTTGCCATCTTATGCGTCTTTAGTCGAGTGAGAATGATTACCGCGAGGTCCCTATCTGCTACGTGGGCCGAAAGCTCTCCGGTTGAGGCAAGTATTAGGCAAGGGGTTTGTTGGGCCGTCCACTCTGCTCACCTTCTTCTACTACACATATAAGTGGGCTAGGTCGGCTTCACCCTCTAGAGTCAAAGCTTGAGGACAAATTTGCTTGAATTGCGGGCTGGGTTGTCAAAGCAAATCTTACGTCAAACCTGTAGGCCGTGTATGTTTAAATGATCACATTCCTTGATTGTATGATCCTATGGAGACTTTTCTCTAAACTTTCCAAGTAATTGGGTCTCTATTTTTATACGTTTTTCTTCTTCTTAATTGTTTCCATGGCTAAAAGTGTAGGAAACTTTGAGGAACAAGAGGCAAAGGGAGATGAGCCACCGCAGCTCCTTCCAATAGGGCTGGTCTCCATGGCAATTCCACTGAATGAATATTCCACCCAAACTTAGCCTGACGTGGTGCAAGGGCAATCATTGAGAAGACTATACGGGAATGGCCGTACGCTTCCCACAGGAATAATTTCGGGTGTTGTTCGATGAAAAATCCTCTGAAAGCACTGTCGTCTTCGAGGACTTATCGGATGAGATTAGCTCTCTCTCTAGGTCTTTTTTTTCTACCGCTTAGAAACATGATGCAAGCAGGACAGCTTTAAAGGAGGGTATTCATCTTTGGAGCATCCCCATTCCACAATCGACCGTGTTTTTTCATGGCCCAAGTGTGTAAGAGAAAAAGCTCATTTGATGCTGTTCAACTTTCGGGTAGTAGCTTTAGGAACAACAGAAAATGGCCTCACGACCACCTTTATGGGTTTTGCCTGATGACAGTCTAACGACTCGTTGGAGGCGCGTAGTCGTTATGCCTTAAGGAATGAGTCATACATGGGGACGATTGAAGCCCTGGTTTTACCCGAGGCTGAATGTGAACCCTTTCTGTTGCCATCTCTACCAGTGAAATGGTCAGCGGATAGAAACCCTCGAATGGTTTCGAAAGGGAGCAGAAACGACCGTAATCGTGGGCCTAGAGAGGCCAGGAGCAAGGTGCCTTTTTTAAAAATTGAGGCATAAGACATACCAGACAGAGCCAGTCGTGCCAGGATGAGATCCTTAGACTCACGAAATGACAGATGATCCGTTCTCTGAACGGCCAGTATTTCAGCCGTTAGGAGATATGCACCACATTGCTTCCAAGAAATGAGGTGCAGCCATTTCGATTGATACACTTGGCCATAAACGACAGAAAGTTATCGTCTACAGCCTTGGATTTCTTTACAAAGCCTTCTTTTATACACAACTTTCTACGTATACAAGAGCAATTTGCAATGCTAAAGCGGTGCCAGTTTTAACACGTCAGTGGCAGTGGCAGGAATGTACTCACGTGGTAGCGATACCAACAGGCACGCACCCACTCATGGAGCTTCTCATGGTCTAACGTGACGAAGAGTATGGTCGGGGTCTGGAAGCCTCTCCTTGCTTTATCTTTACAAGTTATAGTTTAACCACCCAGTAGTCGGAAGCTCTAAGGTTCCATCTTTCATGGATTATCCCGCGAGTTCCCTCGCATAAACTACTCCCTGCACTGATGAGCCATTAAGTGTCCGGCGGTCACTACTCATAGCAGTACGAGGAAAGAGTCACCCTCGAATATCAACCAATCGTGTTATACAGTTCATTGTGCGCCTATAGGTGCTACCCATGCGCCTTCTCAGTCGCCAATTGCTATCACTGCATCCGTAGCGGATCTCGACACTGATAGGCACCGAGCGGAGAAAGCTTGACTCACAAATTACTGACACACGGAGGAATATGCTTGTTTAAACGCAGAAGTTTTGCTATGCAGATACCCATACTAATATAATACACAATTAAACAAATAAATAAATAAAAAAACGGAGTCTTCGTGACATGAGAGTGGCTTAGAGTCTGTTAATCCTTCGGGGATTAAAGTGACCGTGAGAGAAGCTCTGTCTCCTAACAAAATTTTCCTATTAAAGGTTCTCGGTCCAAACACACGTACAAACACTAAGCGATAAATAAATATGGCTGGGTTGTTTCCTGTTTTGTTTTGTCTTTTAAAGTCCCTGACACACCCTGATCACCAGATTTTATAATAAAGAAATGTGTATATATATATATATATATATGTATATATATATATATATATATATATATATATATATATATATATATATATATATATGTCGTGGAATGGCCAGACTCTCTTTATCTCTCTCTCTCTCTCTCTCTCTCTCTCTCTCTCTCTCTCTCTATATATATATATATATATATATATATATATATATATATATATATATATATATATATATATACGTAAGTACTTTTGGGGCTTTGGGCCGAAGTTGTTTGGAGACCGTTAGTGAATGGGGAAATCGTTATGATTCCAGTGGGGATGGTTTATTATTAACTTTGCGGTGTCCTTTTCAAAACAAATATTTCAGAGTTCAAATTGGCCAAAGATTAACAGGTAGCTAGTAAGCGTTGGGATTGCAAAAGAAAGACAATGACAAAAATATATCTTTACTAGCAACAAAATAATATTTAAATATACACAAATATTGGTTTTAAAGGGACTTGTCGTACAGGCGGAGTTAAATGTCTAAGAGAGATACAGAAGGTTTAATTAGAGGATTAAGGAGGTCGGATTCAGGTCGGTGATTAAAGAGGAATTTTATCCCAGGGCGCACAAACAAAGAATAGATCGATTGGGTAAGCCAGATTCTAGATCAATCTGCAGGCGGCAACAACTGTTACAGTTGCTTACGTGCTCGTTAAAGAAAAGGGACCAGTTGAGATGCGAAGAATGCCAAGGGGGAAGTCGGGTTGCCTCTCGCTTCAGATGAGGGAGCACACGTAGATGCCATTCGGAGATGAAAATCCCCGTCAGATACTCGCCAATTGACTATTGCAGAGTTAATGGATGTCGATTTAGCCTTCGTCCTCGAATCTAAATCAACGATGGGAGAGGCTAGGGTCCTTCAACTTTTTCTCCGTAGTAGGTTGGAAGTCTATTAGTAATCTTTACTAAACTAAATCGAAGGATTATATAGACGCCTGGTCAATGGACTTCGATCTTATGATGGAAGGCAGGAATGTTGGCTGAAAGGTGGCCATGGGAGACGATGAAATATGTCCCTAAGCAAATACACCTGGGGCGTGATAAAGACGTAGTCTACGTCCTCAGCCTGGTTAAGCCATGCTTTCAAAGCTCTATGCGTTGATCTTAGGAGCACGTGGGTACAGAAGGGCACGTAGTCACCGTTAGAACTTATTTGCTACAAAGTCGTTAATTTCTTTTGCATTTCAGAATTTTTTGGAGTTCAAATTCTACTGTAGTACTTTTTTTAATCAAACTTACCCAATCTTTCTGTGGTGCCTCATGCAATCCGAGTCATTCTTGACGTACCGCTTTCCCTCGATCATTATGCATTGATCCAATCCACGCAAAGCTTTTCTTCCCATTCCGGAATCAAAGAATTAGAGGTTGATATGAGAACTGCTTCTGAAAAGGTAATAAAACTGCAATTATAGAAGGTAATTGTCCTCACGCAAGAGATAAGGCTGGAAGAGGAATGGCAACATCGCTCGAAAAAATCGTGAAATCGACAAGAAAAAGTGCGAAAGATTTTCTACATTTCAGATAATGGGATAATGTTGCTCCCAGTAATTTGGTGGACTACTGAATTCGTAATTAACGAAGGAAATGAGTGAATTAAGGAGAATATTTAACGTTTCACTATTTTAGTGTAGATGGGCAAACACGCACGAAATACACATGATTTTCCCAATAAAAATGGAAATGTTTACATAATTCTTTGTATATTTCGTGTAATTTAACAAGCTTATGCACACGATTTTATTTCGTTCTATAAGTAAACTTTTAATACGATTATCAATAGGTAAAGATGTTCTCTATCTCTTTCGTTATTCTTTCTTAAACATAAGATGATAAATGGAGAGGACATTGGTGGCACTAGAGTTATGATGGGAGAGACATGGGGAAATAAAATCAGAGGAGGAAACATGGAGGACACAGGCAATCGATAGAACGAATCCAGAATGCGAAATCGAGTTGTAGCTGGAAGGTAAAGTGGTTGTTTAAGAAAAATAAATAAGAATATGATGGATAATCTTTCAACGAAAACTACGTTCGTTACAAGAGGGGAAATTCTAAAAAGGAAAACGAACGAGCATCGGGAATAAAAGATTTAGATTAGGAAACCGGTTCAATATAAATGGAAATGGAATAAATTTAGTGATATTTTAGTGTTATGAGGGTGCTCATTAACCTCTTTCTCATTTACGCTGAATACATATTAGTCCAATGGATTGAGATTTCGAGAGCTAGGAGGCAAATGTTTGGGGTTAAGTCATCATGAAAATTTACATATTTTACCATTGACCAGGCGCTAGAATCCATAAAGAGTATAGGCAGCCTAACCATACCGCGATAACGTGTTGCTCTACTGCTAAAAAAAATAATAATGACTCAATTTACCCTAAAAATAATTGGACTCCAACATATTTTATTGAAGCATCATTTAATCCTTAAGTCGGAATTAGTTACATTAATATCTAAGCTCCGCAAAACAGCAAATAAATTTAAATACAGATATGCGCTCTATGATTTTATTGTCGCGCTCGTATGTAACACACTTATAGAATGACGCTTATTTTAAATAGACAGGATGTTATTTAAATTAATAAAAAGCAATTAAATTTAGCTTTAAATATAAAATTATCCTCTGTTGATCAGAGATTTGACTCTGGGGGTCATTTATCAAGGAAAAGATAAACATATCTTTTCCTGGTATCGCCATTGATGTTTGAATTTGGCTTTAAGAGTTTCCTTGTAAGTACATCTTGACGCCATTTTGCTATAAACTAGAATGAAGTTTAAAATTTAAATATAAAACAACGAAGACATCTTGCACAAAATGTGTGAAAGGAGAGATATATAAAAAAATGGCAAAAAAGAGGAAGTAAAACGGAGTAGAAGATATATAGCCGTGGATGCTCCGGCGAGAATTGGATTATTAGGGCATGCAATTTACGATATGTCAGCTTCAGAAGCTTCACCATGCTATTTTTGACACTCCCATGTGGAGAAATGTATGATAGATTTGCAGATATTTCACAAATGCACAATATCTGAAGGCATCTACAAGTCGTCAGCAAATTGATTTTGTTGAGCCGGTTAAATGTCTACCCTTGATTTCGTGAATTTCAAGGCATGCGAAATGGTAGGGAGAGAATGAAAAAAAGAACAAAACGGAAAAAAATATAAGCTAAAGAAAACAGGATAAGGACAACCTGGGTAGTATTAGAACAAAATACTGCACTTATTTTGCAGCCCTCAACGCAGATACGGTCGTCGTGAAATAAAAAAAACAAAGAGGCACACCTCTCTTAGTGACCCAACTGTGCAGCAACTAATAATTAAGATAAGAAAAATCAAAGAAAATAGAGGATATCTAGCCATTCTCGAAACTCTGTAACCCCATAATTTGGTGCGCATTTGCCAACTTCCAGCGTCAGAGAAAAGCGCTAGAGAACCGGTTCATTTCGGTACAGGGAAACATACCACGTATACCGACCGTAATAGTAGATTCAACGAAAATGTCTAGTAATGGCTGATGAACCAAGCCGTCTTCGCAACAAGCTTGGGGGGAGCTCTACATTTGGTGCCGATGCTTCCCGCAAATGGGTTCGAAGACTTGACCTGCATCTTTGAGCTGTAGTCAGAATTCGATAGAGTAAAAGGAAGGTGCGGTTACTCAATATATGGAACTTACCTTGGATTATGATCAACCACATCTATTACAGCTATCCATGCATGTTGAAGACCTTAGCCAAAAACAACCAAAACAGTTACCTATTGCTCGCAACAGCCATGCATTAAAAATACTGCATACCCAGGGATGTGGGAATTCAGCTACGTCAAGATTATTTAACGTGATCAGAAAAGCGAGTAATTAAAAGGGGGTCTCCAAAGATGGTTCTGCCGTAAATCTGCCTTAACATAAATTTTAACGCTCCCATCTGGCGCTGCCTTCACGGGCATAAGTGGACATAATTAAAATTTCAGCAAGGTACTAGGCTACACACTGAACCACGCTTATTGATAGTTAAGGAAAATGATAATTTCTCGGTTCACTGTGAATCGACACTAATATTGTTTTCATTATGCAGTTTTTTATTTCAGATTCGTCGTTTTGGGGGTGAAACACACTAATAGCTTTGAATAAATGTAGCCCATCTAGAAATATTTTGGAGAAAACGAAGGACACTTGTACAATTTAAGCATACCTTGCGTATATGTTTAATTTAAAATTATAATACATGATCGATAGACATAATGAATTATTTGCCCACATGAATGCCATTTCGAAGGATGACATCAAAAACCCTATCATGCATGCAATGTTAATTTTTAAGAGTAGTAGGTTGAACTGCCTCTGCTGCATCTTTGATAGTCGTCAAAAAGACTTCTTTAGACGAAAATTGACGTCCATCTTGTTTAATGATGAACCACATATTTTCGATTAGGTAGAGATTCGGAGAGGCTGGCCATCACAACATTAATTTGTCACTTTGTATGCGGTAGGGTATAGGAACTCTTAGTTGGCTTTTTTTGGCAGGAAACCATCCGGAGCGCGTGTTTCCTGCCCACTCTCCCAGGATGAAATGGTATTTAGACACCATCATCTAGGGATGTGGATCGGGAAAGAGTATATGCTATTTAGACACGATATAATGTCTCTATTTTTCTCATTGCTTTAAGTCCCTACTTTAAGGCAGTAGCAGTATAGCTGCCTGGAGGGGAGGTATACCGTTATTTCTCCCTACATTCTATTCTCAGTCAACATTAACGCAGGGGACTTCTGCCGTATTGTGGCACACTATATCTTTTTTTCGGCATGGGTATTTAAACGATATAGACCACTTATTGGGAGACTACTCCATCAATCCAAGAGTAAGATTCTTGCCAACCTAATTGACAAACTGATATACATGTTCTAAATATGGAGGTGTTTTTGCATCACTGCCTGAGACGCGCTACATTTTACTTACTTGATATATCCCTTTGCTCTCCGAATGCACAGACTGATTTCGGGTTAAGGTTGACGATATCTTCCATGGAAGTGATCAGTTTCCAATTCTAATTCATTGTTACGGTACCGTGGAGCGTATTTTAGAAATTGACTGAATTTTCTGTCCCATTTGAGGAGTTTAGGTCAGTAGATGATGCCGTTGAGTTATTCTCCGGCAAGCTAATCGACGCAAGCCAAACTACTATTTCTAGAATGTCTGCTGTTTTGAACACCAACCGCTTCCGTGTTGGTTAATCGAATGTGATAAGGTGCTAAAAAAGAAACGTTATTCCTACAGGCGCTATAAACGTCGCCGAATGATTTCTCTTTCGGTGAATTTCGTCGGGATAGGGCTAGGTTCCGGTGTGTTTCGAAGCTCGCCCGCTGCTGTTTCTTTCCTCAACGTGCCTTTACTTAATGGGGAAGTCTCTTCTAGTAGAGGAGTGGAAGCGAGTTAGGAAGATTGGGGATACACTTGGAGGATCCCCTCCAATTCTTCAGGAAGATGTCACCGCAATCTCGGACCACGCGTCCTTAGTAGATTTATTTGCAACCACCTTTTCAGAATTTTCTGGCCAGTATGATGCTGCATTGCCTAATTCAATGCAAGTCGTGATGTCACTGAACGCCTCAACTTTACCTTATCTCGAGTGGTGGAGAATACTTCAACAACAGTTTTACCTCGTCTGAGTTCTGGTCGTTTCTCACTTCCTGCGCGGACACTGCCCCTGATCCGAAAAATGTGAGTTATCTGGACAAAGAGTATCCTCCCATACTCATAGTGAATTGGAGCTGTCCTCGCTTTTTAAAAACTTGGAAGAGATTACTCTACTCCAGCCTGTTCTTGTCCAATCTCTCTAACCTCGTTCCTGTATAAGTTGAGGGAGAATTTGATAAATTTTAGACTTTTTTCTAGATAGCGAAGGCCACCTGTCTTATGCACAGTGCATTTTCGGCAAGTTCTGCTCCACTTCGGATGCTCTGCTTACCCTGCAAAATGATTTCCTTTATAGAAACCACTACGCCACGGATTTTTTTTGATCTGGAGAAGATCTATGACTACTAAAAATATTTATTTCAAGTTTTTGCAAGATAGTCGATTCCGCGTAATGGACGGGGGGAGGGGGGGCTTAGCCTTATTCAAACAATCGACCAGTAAGAGGGGGGCCCTCAGGAAAGTGTCTTCAGTGTCATACTCTTTGCTCTGAGCATCAACGCTATTACATTGTTGCGGCCGGAAGATGTTCTCGATACGCTCTGCATAGAGCAACTTCGATCTCGATTGGTGCTACTCAGATGTCTACTCTAGAGCGTCGACTCCAACAGGAAGTAAATGCGTCTTTCACTATGCCGAAACACTCAGGCTTGCGTTTTCATTTGGCATTTGGTGATTTACTTCTGCCACCATCTAAGTTTCTAGCTCAACTAGAACTTGTTCCTTAACGGGATTCGCCTCGAAGTGGTGGATTCACTCCGTTTTCTTAGTCTTGATTTTGACCAAAACATGGGAGGCTTAGATTCGTAGCTTTAGGGTCTCTTGTACCCGCGCCATGGACATTTTTCGTTCCGTGACGTTCAGCACTTGGGTTTATGAAAGAGTTAATTAATGTGTTTCTACTGATCATTTGCTAGTTCAAAGCTTGACTATGGATGCGAGTTTCATACATCCGCAGCTGAGCATATATTGAGGAAGGTGAATTATTGCAATTTTTCTTATATTAGGAGAAAAACAAAAGGATTATTTAGCCCCAAATAACTTTTTTAATTCAAAATGAATGTAAAATTCTAAAGGGAAATTTATTTACGGCATTAAGCACTGCGAAATGCCGCAATAGAGGCATGAGTCTCTTTCTGGGGGAAACACTGGTCACATTTTATTTCTGCTCATGTTAGGTCCATTTGATATGGACCTAACATGTTTCATTTCAGAATTATAAATTAAAACTCTATAATCGCTTAAAAAACACCGGATCGAAATTAAAAAAATTCACATACAAACCCTCCACCGAATAATATCGAATTAAATTACCTTAGATTAGCATCCAAAACTACAAAACAGCAAATGGAAATAAAACCTAAGATTTAGCTCCAAATTGACTACAACATCAGAGGAAAGCGAATAATTGAGCTTTAAAGTCTTAATTTTCAGAAAACATTTTAGCTAAGAGAACATTTATAAGAGAAAAGATTGCACAAGCTATTAGACAGAAAGAAACCCTTTGATTATGCCTGAATTGCTGCTCCAATCATCAGAAGCTAATTATTTTTTTTCAATATTCAACTGTTCGGAAATGAACTTTAAGGTATGTACACTAAAAATGATTTAAAAGTAAAACAAGTACACGAATTACTTTGTTATTTGTAAAAATTGATGACATTAATAAAGTCCTGCAATAACTTAAAAATTAAACCAGTTAACGTTGAATCTGAAAGCTATAAAATGGATTGAGAAAGTGTTTAAAAATATAAAGATTACCAATAACTTCTACGAAAAAAACACATATACAAAATGACCGAATTGAATTAACATATATATATGTTAAAAAGGTTAGTTTGTATCTTTATTTTTACTTAATGCTTATAGAATGATCTGCTTAGTGCTATACACTTCCCCTTCCACCATAGAGCCTCATTGCGTGACTTGAAGATCCACCACATGCCTTACTCTTAAGACATCTTAAAAAGCAAAACACTCGATCAACTTAGCGATAGCTTTATTTTTGCTAATATTTAAATGAGCTACGTCGTTTGTGTTTTAGGACTATTTGTCTTTCGCTAAACTTATAATAATATTTATATTTACTCTGAGTAATGAAAGGTAAACCATCTTTAAGCTGACCGAGTAAAGAAAATCTAATCTAATACCCTTTTGTGTGTAAATTTGGTTTCTTTTTCCCAATTTACACCTAAATATTGTTTGAATCAGTTTTATAGATGGCTTATTTTTGCTAGATCATATTAGAAATGGCTTGTTTATCTTTGCTAGCTCAATTTAGAGATGACATATCTTCACTTCACCACGTGCTACTACAACGAGTATACACATAAAAATGCAATATTATAAAACAATAGGTATGTAGTTCCTATTCATGATGGATATTAAAGAAACTTCTGATCGAGTTGTGGGGATTGGACACTTTCATTTATCCATAGACAAAATATTTGCAAGAATATATATGATTGTACTGGGAATAAATATAGCTGCAGAAATGGCAGCAGTTAACATTTGAATGGGCAGGATACAGAATCTATTTGAAGAACATTTATTTTCAATTTTATTCCACTCTTGTATCGACCAACAAAGAGTGCACGGTTGCAGTATCATGAAAAGAAAAAATAACCTCCAAAAAGGCTAATTCATAACAATGAAAGACAAAAAAGCAGTGAATAAAAGAGGAAAAAATACTAAACCATCAATGGAATAGAACAATTAAAAGACATGGTTAGTTGCATTAAGAGACCCCCGCCTCCTTTAAGGAACGAACTGAGCAATTATAAACTATAAAATTAGTTTGACAACTCTTTGACAATAAAACTTGGTGCCAAAAAAACTGTCTCAAGCCCATGGTACACACTTAAGTGACTTCTATCGACCTGGTATTAAAACAGGTACCGCGCGCGTAAGTGAACATTATTGGAATACTTAATAAAATGGTGCATAATCTTAGGTAACACAATCTGATGGCGCAATCTCCGATAGTGTGCCTGATTCAGAGATAATCCCTCGCAATGCCTGGTACTGTCAAGGCATTTCGTGATAGGTTTATGTGAAAATACGAGCACAATGCCAAACAACTTTGAATTCCCAGATCCACCTCCCATCTACTTTGCTGTATGGACCTAAGGGATCCCCTGTTCCAAGCCAGCTATACAGTTTGGGAAGAGTAAGACGCCTTTCTTGTAGCGGGAAATGAGCAGAAAACTTGTCCTACTTATCAACCTGCTCGAGTCTATAATCTCAAGCTTGTTCAGAGAGATATTATAAGATAGTTTTGACATCACACAGAAGTGCAAGATCTGTGGCGTCACTAATAAAACGAACAGGCCTAGATTTCCATGTCTTAAATAAATTTAGTTCTTTTTATAAGTCGATATGAATTCTAAAATGCTCTCCAAGAAGGGCATTGCACTTTCTTTTTCTTAACAATCCGAATAGTGGTGCCGGCTAGTCAGCAAAGAGAGAAGACAGCCCGAGAAAATCTGGTCTTGCATGAGGACATTTACTACCACTAGTACAAGAGGGGCATGGAGCCATTTCTGACAGCCATGGCCAAGGGAACACGTTTGACAAAGGCAAAGAAGCTCATGAACAAGTTGAAGCATTCTGTTTTGCACAGCAAAGAGAACGAAACTGCTTTGCCTATAATCCATACGACGTTTTACGTATCATGAAGAGCAAGCTCCACCAAACTTAGTCTTTAGCTGTGTCTCCATTGAAGGTGATGCCATGAAAACTCACATATTTAAGCATAGTCTTAGGCTCTATTAAGACGGCTAGGTGGAGCTACGGAGGTTATGGTCTAACCATGCCAGGAGAGGGTTGCTACTGGAAGGCTATACATTCGAAAAGATCAGAAGTACTTGTTGGAAAATTTTCACGACTTCACCCTCCCTACTTTCTGGCCTACAAGATCTCCTATTTGTAATCCGATGGATTAGTATGTATGAATCATGGTTGAGACAGACCCCAACCGCCCTGCCTACAACTACATGGCTGAGGCCGTAGAGGACGCTAAGGGCGGCTACTTTGTATAAAATTTAATATTCTAGCGATAATCTAGTTAAGATTTAAAAAAAAATCAAATAAATTAATTTTTACTGATATATCTTTTATGCAAATCACCGAATTTAGCCTGAATGCTCTGTGTGAAATCTCTTATAAGTGTCAATTTAACCCTGTTCAAAAGGCAACTTTTTCTTATTTCTAATGGTTTCTCTACATTTTATCCACACTTTTGACGTGAGAAAGCTAGAGATCACAATTATTTTGGCCTAGACTGTCGGAACACATTCCTCGTTGGATACCCTTCAGCTTTTATTATTAGTTCCCAGCCTTCCAACAATAGAATGCCGTCTCATTATTTCCTTAATTTTCAGAATTCACTGAAATATGCATGAAGGACCAAGTTTCAAGCCCATGCATATGAAACAGTTAAATTTATCATCTCATTATATTAAATAAATAGAATCCAGAAAATGACCAAGTAGAACGCTATGAAACTACATGAGATACATCGTGCTAGGGTGAAAAACAAAGGTAGAGCAAGTAACCCTGGAAGTAAAAGAGGAGTATTTGAGAGGGAATTAGATAGCCTGTTCGATATAGTAGCACCAGATGCGAACAAGAAAATACAGACCAACAGACTGGTATATATAGAGAAAAGTTCCCAGGATATAATGTTTGACGAAGAACAAAAGACTGAGAAGAATGGTCATATGTTTGGTCATAAGATATTTAGCATGTACATATAAAATACTCTTTTACCATGTAATATTTTAGAATTGCAGCAGAAAAAATGGGTATTTGTTCATGTAGTAACATTACCTAAGGTAACTCAGCTAACACTGTTGCGTACACAGAGGGCAGGGATTACCATCAACCTCGTCATGGAATGTGATGTCATGGTATGATTTCTGCCATCTTAAAAATTGGAAGTGCTGATCTGGTTAACTTCGTCTTCCCAGACTCAACAACACGTCGCAGCACAATTCTATCCAAATATACACGGTGCGAACAATATTCGTTTGCAATTTTGAAATGGGAATTTTTCGCATAATTATTTACATTTGTTATTGGTCTTTTCTGCTAGAGCTAGAAGATTCAGAATTAGACTACGACGCAAAAGCTGAAAAAACATGGATTTATGCAAAGAAAATTTACAGTAACAATCTTAGTATTTGGTGTCATCAGCAGCAAATGTGCCGTCAGGCCCCCTCATTTCTTCCCAGAGGGCCTCAGTTTGAATACCGAAGGATACATCCATGTTCTAAGTGCGGTGATAAAAGTCTCGATTGACTTGGTAGCGGTATGGAGGCCTTATGCATGGGAGCAAGACTCTGCGCTCTGCCACAACACCAATAAGACCCATGCCTGGCTATCGGAGAATTTCTTTGACAGCACAATACCTGAAATTTTGCTTATTAACTAGCAGAGCAATAACCCTTTTGATTTCTTTGTTTTAAGAGCGATGAACCGAGAGACGAAGAAATTCAGTTGCAATACAAAAGACGAACTGAGATCCAGGATTACCTGTGCCTTCCGGGACCTAACAAGGGAGGTAGTAACAAAGGCCTGTGTCCGGTTCCTAGGTCATCTGGAGGCTCTCATCGAGGCCACAGGAAGGTTAATTTACGGAAATCGACAGAACATACCATGAAGACAAACTAACCAAAGTCTGATGAATATATCTCAAAAAGTAAAAACATTTTTATTTTTTCCTGAAGCAGACAGCATACAAATTAATACCCTACGCACCCTGTAATATCAACTAGAGTTACATCTAAGTTTTCTAAAAATTCTCCACTGGGAATGGAAAGTTACTCTAATGGGTCTTAGGTAGTGAACCCAGAAGTACCTCAGAGACTTTAGTTGTGCTACTGTCCGGTCCACCTTCATACACTAAAGAAAAGTTATTGGGAGTTCCTTTCATCGACAATACTTCTGGCAGAGCTTAGTCTTGGATTCAATTGATTTACTGGAGACAATAGATCCTAAAGTAAATGTTGCTGTCCTTATTTTTGACAATACATCTAGTAAAGTGAAGTTGGCAAAGGAGCTGTCAAACTGCTAGAGAAAGTGCGGAATAAAATAGTGATTTTTCTGTCCTGTCTATATCACATCT
The DNA here is from genome assembly GCA_963969495.1 of Ceratothoa steindachneri. NCBI lineage: Eukaryota > Metazoa > Arthropoda > Malacostraca > Isopoda > Cymothoidae > Ceratothoa > Ceratothoa steindachneri. The sequence continues at coordinate 40,508,691 of OZ018323.1, read as the reverse complement.
TGGAACTCCTAGTAGGAGCCGTTTGGAAGAACCTGTCTGGAAAGGTAAAGATGCCAGATAATCCATGGTTTGAGCATCTAAGGGAAGACCAAAAGATCTTGGCTTTTAATAACAATGGCTGAAGAAAAGGAAGAAGAACAGGGAATAAATACTCCCAAAGATTCTAAAATCAGAAAGGCGGCCAAGAGACAATTACAGGGAAATTGCTGAACTGACATTCATTGTTCTTGGATAACCTCCTCTTCGTTTTATTCACCTGAGTCAACCAGGGGTCATTCATCATGCCTGATGGATGGCCAGAATCATTTACCCCACGAAATGGCTGATGTTTATAAATCAACATAAGAACAATAGAGACTGTATCGAAGCTCGAAAGACTCACCACCTTTCTTGCGTTGTTCTACACTTCCTGTATCTTTGATGCCAATATCTACTGCAGATGCTTTCATGAATTATCTAATTCTAATCCAGGACATGTTGAAGTGCAAGAAAAGTGACCCAAAGCTTGCTGGTGCAATACTAAATAAAATGGAAAACTGCAAGTAATACCTGATGCAAGTAGTCTTCCCATTGGTTAAGTTTAGCAGTAGATTAGGTGACAAGGTGACACACTGGAGCACTCCATTGCTGCCCTTTTTCATTCTACTGAGAAGCCAAACAGCCTCAGGAGAAGAAATCCTGTATTGCAGAGTCACAGCTAAGGTTAATCTTATTGGCAAAAAATCATATTTCCTGCTGGACACACTTAACAATGGAACAGAGTGGCGAGTGGATCCTGTCACGTCTTGGACGAATAATGAAAATTACAGAAAATTATTGGACTATTTTAAGAATGTGAAAGCGGTGAATGACATTATTGATTGCGATGTCAAGATAAAGAGCACCTTTGCAAATTTATCAACAACAAAAGCCAAGGAAATAGACTATCTGCATTAAATTGTGGAGTTCAATATACGAGTACAACGCTTGGACAACTTCAAGAAACAAACTCTGACCATCTTACTGTCTCAATGTCATTATGAAATTAATCATCATATAATGCTTTAATTTCTTGATCGATCAGACTTGTAGTAAAATGCTATCCTCAAATATTTGATGAATAAGGCTCCTTGTCTACTTTAGAGTGCGAGAAAACAAATTTTTTTGGTGTTTAGTTTTTGCTCTTGTTTATTTAGATAAAACTTATAGTACAAAACATGATTCTTAGGAACTGGGAACCGATGTTTTAGGTCGATTTCAAGTTAGAAAATTTAAAGTTCTAAGCAACAGAGCTTCCCAACATCTTAGGTCAGAGTAGTGTCGAATTTCATCTTTTCCAATTGAAAAAACATGAAAAAATGTACAGAAACCTCTAATATAAAGAAAAGGTTGATACTTGAATACACTAAGTGTAGTGCACCTATGTATTATGTATTATCTGCTATAAGATGTTCACTCACCACCCTATTTTATTTGTGCGTTGCTGTTTTTATCCTAATTAGTTCAACTAGATATCCTTCATTTATAAGCATGTATAACGATGGGAGGATTAATCTCAATCATAATCTGAAGAAGCGATGTTTTTCAGGAATCGTTATCAAGAGAAGTGTACGATTATTTCCGATTCTAATAACGATTCTTTTACTTTAACATTAAAAAAAATATTGCAGCGGAATGGGAATTGTCAAAAAATTGGGTATCCTCTCACCTGTGGTGAGAGGATATCCAGTTTCTCCCATTAAGTATCAGCTCTTAGCGAATCTCTGCCTGCCTTCATGACCACCCTTTCTCAATCGTTCCCACACAACCTCCTCTACGTCATTACATCATCCGACCTAGATTTAGACAAAAATAAATGCAGTTAAAGTAAAATAGAACTCAACCACACACACTTTAAAAATCCTAAACCTTATCTTTTAAATATCACTTGGACGATCCTTCCAACGATACCGATAATGTATTTCACTAAGTAAACAAGAAATCCAAGGCATAGTCTGTACAGAAACAGGGGCTCATACAATGAAACAAAGTCTTCCGTCGGATAACTGGGTTCAGCGCTTTACATTTCATTCAGGAAAAGTGCGATATTGGTATAAACACATTTTAAGGATATACCGTTCTCCTGGGGGAACACGCCCTTTTACTATGCAGGCTTTGTTAACTAGGTTAATACCCTAACTAATAGATAATTTGAATCTTGATTTTTTCTGCCTCTGAAATAAATTTTCATTTACGCGCTGACTCACAAACAATAAAATATCCTTCTTGATTAGTCATTGTTTAAACTAAATTAGCCGGTTCTGTGTCACATTCTACTTGCTATTTCGGATCACTTCCCTCTTCTTTCGTTCTTCTCAATAGATCGACCGAATTCCATTTTTTTCGAGCAGTATATTCGTATCCAATGTCCTTAATGCATTTCATACGCAGAATTATCTAACAAATATCAAAAGTTTTGAATTCACATTTGTGTAGGAATACATACGTCAATTATTCGTGAATACAATGCCACTAGTACCATCATTTAAAAAGAGTAGAGTTTACACGATTTGACTACTTAATGCATTGATAACCCGAGCGGTAATGGAGTCAAATTATATATTAAGTTACTTATATGTAAATAAATATTTAATTATTAGTTTAAGAGGTAATATAATTTACACTGATTTTAACCAAAATCTCCATCTTTCTACTAACTTTTCAATAGCATGTTTGTAAAAATCTTTTAAATTTGATTCATAAATGCCATTTAAGCATATTCTAACATGTTCTGTTGTTGATATCTTTATTCCCTTGAGATAATTTGCTGAACTCATAAATATAAGCTTCCATATGCTATCTTTTGCCATATAAGGTCGCGCGTTGTCTAGATGAAAGTGCATTCTTCTTCTATTGATTAATGATGCATTTAATCAGCCAAACTATCAAAATATAGACCTTAAGGTCGACAGTTTTGTGGATGAAAACATTCTTATTATTGTGAAGGATTCGAACCCTGCCCAAGCTGCTTATTTGAGCGAGTTTAGGAGAGAGTGAATACTTAAGTGAAGAAAGAACTTCTGCAAACACATGCATTGCCACATATGATAGCCGCCTCAGCCCAACATGAAATTTTTATGCAGGATAATGCACCTTGCGACACGGCAAATTTGGTGAAGAATTTCACAGATCGGGAGAAAATAAGTGTCCTCGACTGGTCTGCTCAGAGCTCGGGCCTCAATCTGATTGATAATTTTTGGTAAACGCTAGGAGAGAGAATCAGTCATAGAAACCCAATCGCAGTCAAAGAACTTTGGAAAAATTGCAAGGAGAATAGAGAAAAATAACACCAAAAGGATGCCTTCGGTAGGTGCGTTCCTGTGGCAGAAAATGTTTGTGCGTAATTGATATTAAAAGTTTACATACCAAATACTAATATATTGTGTAGAGGGACCGACTAAAATAGTAATATTCTTCCCCCATAAGATATTCCTTAGAGAAGGAAAGGGAGCCGTTACCCCTCCTCTCCTCCGATACACCCTTTTTGGACTGTCCTCCCAGTCACTGAGAAATTCACACCGAGGCATAACGCTGTAATTGAAGGCTATCTCCCCGCCGTCTTAATCTACCCCCCCCCGAGTCATGAGATTATTCGTCTATTTATGGGTTGCCCTCTCGACCACTTTTATAGCTCACGCTGCTGGTAGTTCTTTCAGAGCCGCTGATCCCGACCTCTTCACCTTCCCGGAAGGACACGCTCTGTTGCCCCGGCCGATAATGAAGGTTCGAGAAGATCCCTCTCTCTCTCTCCCTGTTTTGGAGAAATCCGGTTATATATGTGCCCCCTCAAGGATTACTGGCAGATTTAGTTAGACGACGCTTCCCGGAACGGAGGTTCTCTTGAACGACGCTATCACTCAAGAAGTGTTTAGTGACCGTCACAGGCCACAGAAGAGCTGGACATCACACTCGTAACTTCGGGTCGGGAAGAAAAGTCTCCTGGGCAACGCCAGCTTTTCTCAGCCACCTTCAGATCAAGGATTGGAGAAGCCGTCCTCCAAAGTTCTTTTAGGGACCTCTTGAGGACAAAAAGCCCAATAGCTCGCTCAATCCATGTTTCTAGAAATCCCCGCCCCCCCTGCGAAGTTCGTCCGGTGACCTCTTGAGGACAAGAGGCCCGCATCTCACTAAACCAGAGTTTGGATAACGTAGCTTCACCCTATTCGGGTTTCCGTCTACACCCGTAAGTAATCAATGTTATGAAGACCCCCGCCATCCCCCAAGTTTGCCCCACTTTACTCTCGGGGTTCAAAGTAACTGGATCTCTAACCACCACAAATCTCTCTGATGACTACTGTAACTCTCTGCTTGTGAATTTGCCATCCTCCTCTCTCCGCCTTCTTCAACTTGTACAGAACTATGCTGCCCGGCTTCTCCTCTGTCGCCCTCGATTCTCTTCCTCGAAACCCTTGCTGCATGAACTGCATTGGCTTCCTGTCAGATCCCGTACTCACTTCAAGATACTTCTCTTCACATTTAAGGCCCTAAACAACAAGGCCCCGTCTTACCTCTCTTCTGCCCTCTCGCCACGCCATGTCCCTCGGGCCCTTTAGTCATCACATGCACCTTTTTTGATTATTCCTCGTTCATCCTTCGCCTCAATGGAGGACTGCTCCTTCTCAATCTGCGCCCCTAAGTTGTGGAATGCTCTTCCTGCAGAAATCAGGTCTTCTCCCTCTCTTACCACATTTAAGCGTCTCCTGAAAACGCATTTTTTCAGAATTGTCTTCTCCCCCTCTTGAATTTCCATTGAATTTCCATTCTCATCTCAGCACAACGTGCGCTCTGGGAAGGCCTCAGGCCTTGAAGAGCGCATTAGAAAAGACTTATTATTTTTATTATTATAATAATAATTTAATAACCCTGGCTATCCAATCAATATTTGCTACCTAATTTCCTGTCTTATTCGTATATATATATATATATATATATATATATATATATATATATATATATATATATATATATATATATATATATATATATATATATATATATATATATAAATATATATATATAAATATATATATATAAATATATATATATATATATATATATATATATATATATATATATATATATATATGTATATATATACATTTATATATATATATATATATATATATATATATAAATATATATATATATATATACATATATATATATATATATATATATATATATATATATATATATATATATATATATATATATATATATAGATATATATAGATATATATATATATATATATATATATATATATATATATATATATATATATATATATATATATATATATATATATATATATATATATATATATATAAATATATATATATATATATATACATATATATATATATATATATATATATATATATATATATATATATATATATATATATATATATATATATATATATATATATATATATATATATATATACATTTATATATATATATATATATATATATATATATATATATATATATATATATATATATATATATATATATATATATATATATATATATATATATATATATATATATATATATAAATATATATATATATATATATATGTATATATATATTTATATAATTTGGCGTCAGGTGTAGGGTATTCCTAAGAATCCACCCTACCTGATTTTGAAGCAATAAGTTCAATTAATAGTAGTTGCATTGCCAAGAATATTTGAACACCAATATATTACGACAATATTTTTTGATGGACGGGTACTGACCAATTTTTAAGCTTATTCTTGTGTACTGTGTCCACAGTTTTCCTAGTTCTAAAAAAGAGGATACTAACTAAGCAGTAATAGTAACAGCCATTTTTGTGTCGTGAGTTAGATTCACTCGTTATTTATTTATTTGTTTTTTTTTACTTCTCCCGATTTTTACCAGGAATTTTTAATAATTTTTCGTTAATAGAGTTTATATTTTTCTGGGTAAAGCTTCTATAGCTCTGGTATTTTTTTCGTGTCTGATGTTTGAAAGTAGTAATCCGGGATGTGTTCATTTGATCGTTTTCATAAGCAAGGGCAGATCCTAGGCTTATCTGGGAAAGAGTTAATCGCTTACGTCCAGGAAGACGAACGTAACGAACGTGCGGAAAGAAAAGCACAGAGAGAATGATAAGATAAAGAAAGAATTAGGTAGCAAGAGAGAGAGATAAGCCGTTCCTTAGTCGAGATAAACTCTGTAGGATGCCCTCACTAAAACTCCCGCATACAAGGATGGCGAAGTTTTTTTCTCCCATTTAACGCACTTCAAGAAGATCTTCGAAGTCCACAATTGCACAATTGTGGACTCCCTCCCTTCCTTCCCGCCAATCGGAGCCTAACTCCGACTTGGAAGTAAACCCTAATCTCGCCCCACATGAGAGGGCTCAATTGCTTACCTTATTGGAAGACTTTTACGACGTCATTTCGGAATTCCGGGTTGCTCAACCCAATTTAAACACAAAATTGTTTCCACTACTCAAGAGGTGATAAGAACCAAGCCTTATCCCATACCCGTATATTTACGGCCTACGTTCAATACAGAGATCGAGAACTTATTAAAATTAGGAATAATAGAACCCTCTTCGTCAGATATTTGCTCCTCCATTGTCATGGTTGGGAAGCCTAATAAGTCGTTGAGGATGTGCGTCGATTTTCGCAAATTAAAAGCGGTTACACAGTTTGATGCGGGATCGATACTCCTCATCGACCAATGTCTTCATACCTTCGAAGACACGAAATTCATCTCCGAGCTCAACCACTGCAAAGCCTACCACTAAGTGACGCTTTCAGAGAGATAAAAACGCTTTACCGCTTTTGCTACTGAAAAGGGGTTATTTCAGTTTACTCGGCTTCCTTTTGGGTTGGTAAATGCTTGCGGAAGTTATTACTTGGATCATGCGCCGCTTGTTAGATGGCCTATCGAATGCGACCTTTTATTTCGATTAGGTGTACGTCGCTACTCGTACCTGTGACCAAAACGCACAGTCTATTTGTGCGCTACTATCCCGGCTACGCGTACACAGGTTAACCGTAGGCTCGACAAAGTGTCACTTCGCCTATGACACTATTAACTACCTTGGCTTCCAGGTTGATAGGAATCAAATGATTGCCCAGAACGACAAGGTAAACGCTATTTCGGTAATGCTGCTCCCCCGAACGAAGAAACAGCTTCGTTCCTTTTTGGAATCCGTGTCGTTATATCGTCGTTTTGTGCCGAACTTCGCTGCCATAGCTTCGTCCCTTAACGACATGCTTAAGAGAACGGCCAACGACCTAGTCAATTGGACTCCTTCCGTGCAAGATCACTTCCACTAGTTAAAGGACAAACTAATCTCTGCCATTATTTTGAGACTACCGAATCCTAATAAAACATTCGGGGTTCGTACTGATGCATCCCAATATGACGACGATGGAGTGGGATATCCTATAGGATATGCTAGTAGGAGCTGTCCCCTTGCGAAAAGGACTATTTCACCCTAGAGCTCGAAACTTTAGCAATAGTGTGGTCTATTCTTAAGTTTAGGGTGTATCTCATAGGCAAAAGATTCATTGTTGATGGCGATCACGTACCTCTGGCGTACCTAAAAAAACTGTGAGAGCCAAAACGGCCGTTTAATGCGTTGGAGCCTATTACTTTTGGAGTACCAATTTTGGATCATGTATGTTAAAGGCACCGGCAACTGCCTAGCCGATAGCTTAAGTAGCAATCCAATAGTAGACCCCCTTCCAACAACCTGAGTGTATAGCAAAATTCGTGATTGACTAATTTTTGTAAATACTAGTTTGGTTTGGTTTTCTTGATGTGGTGTGTGTGTATATATAAATTGAGCAACTTGTGGTTACACATATTTAAATCCCGTGTAGTGTTAGATTTTTTTTGTCCGCTAAACGTTAAAATTGTAACTGTATTATTTCCCCTCTAGATGAAATTATTTGTAGACATTTTTTTCCTTCCAAAGTTTTCCTTGCTGTAAAAATGTCTTTGGATAGGGAGGAGTGTAGAGGGACCCGCTAAATAGTAATATTTTCTTCACCTGAGATATTACTTCGGGAGAGAAAGCGAGCCGTCACTCCCACCATATTCCTCCGACTTCACCCTTTTTGGACTAACCGCCTGGTTACTAAGAATTTCACACCGAGGCATGACGCTGTAATTGAAGGCTATCTTCCCGTCGTCTTAATCTTCTCTCTTCCCTGAGTCGGGAGATTATTCGTCTATTTGTAGGTTTGCCTCGGGACAACTTTTGAAGCTCTAGCTGCTGGTTGTTCCTTCAGACCCGCTGATCCCAGCCTCTTATACCTTCCCGTAAGGACACGCTCGAGAAGGTCCCTCTTTGTCTCCCTGTTTTGGAGAAATCTGGGTATATATTCGCCCTCTTTAAGGATTCTCCGCAGATTTGGTTAGACGATGCTTCCCCGAACAAGGGCCCACTTGAACAACACTCTCGCCCGAGAAGTGCTTCGTGATGGTCGCTGGCCACAGAAGAACTGGACATCACACTCTTAACTACGGGTCAGGGAGAAAAGTCTCTTAGGCCAACGTCTGCCTTTCTCAGCCGCCTTCGGATCAAGGATTGGAGAAGCCGTCGCCGAAGTTCCTTTGGTGACCTCTTAAGGGAAAGAGGCCCAATAGCTCAGTCAATCTGAGTTTGGAAAAGTCACAATCCCCTCCGTAGTTCTTCTGATGAGTTCTTGAGGACAAAAGGCCCAATATCTCGCTCAATTCGAGTTAGGAGAAGTCCCCCCCTCCCTAATCCGGAAATTCGTCCGGTGACTTGTTGAGAACAAGAGGCCCGCTTCTCAATAAATCAAAGTTTGGAGAACGTAGCATCACCCTATTCGGTTTCCCCTCTACTCCTGTGAGTAATCAAGGTCATTTCGCCCCGCTTTACTCTCGAGGTTCACCCCCCCCCCCAAATCTCCCATTATAACCATTTAATGACTCTGGTTATCCAATCTGTATTCGGAACCTAATTCCGTCTTATTCGTATATATATATATATATATATATATATATATATATATATATATATATATATATATATATATATAATGTTTGTGTACCTTTTATCTAGTGTATATTAAAATTTATTTTTGTCGTTGTGGTTGGAATATTCCTTAGCTGCAGAGCTAACTATTCAAATCGCACTCTTAGTTCAATAACATTTGTTGCTTTGCTTAGCCATCCTTAGAGTTTGTGTGCGTATGGCACTGTACACTTGGCCATACTTCGACATATTGTAACAACCAAAAATTATTTGTTGAGTAACTTATACAATTGTACCTTTTCATCTACGTCTGTGCCAGATGAGTCTATACGGCAAAAAGGGTTATAAATCCTTAAAATAAATAAATCTACTTCTGTTGTATTATCTGTCCGAATCATTTTGACCACCATATATTTGGAAAACAATTCTCTTTTACACTTATCTTGCCGTTCTCTTTATCCTAACATGTACATGTACAACTTATAGCCATGCATAGTTTACATCTGTAATTTCTCATGCATTATTTAAAATTTTTAGGTTTGAATCTGCAGTAGGTTTTTTATGCAAACTTAAGTGTCCGAATCATTATGGTGGCTGCTACTGTATACAGGGTATTGAAAAATTCGTATTACACTTGTTACGACGCTCTCAAAAAAGGTCAAATGGTAGTTTTGTTACAGTTAGACACATTTTTATTGTTTTGACATTTAAATTTGTGTTTATTCTATAATATTAATCAATGTGACCGACCCTGGCTGCGAGCACGCGCTAAAAGTGAGACCTAAGGGCCTCGCATACGTTGTACACGGACAGCTTCATCTAGCTGGCCCACACGGCACACGCAGTTGAGGGTGGAGTTTTCTCTCGTCCACGTTTCCGTAGCGGACCTTGTAGACCTTACCTCGGACGTGCGCCCACACGCCGTCTAGGAAGGGAATGATGCCGGGTGATTGTGAAGGCTAAAATTCAAAAGACCACAAGTTGTTGTTTGACCCCAGCCACTTTCGCACGGAATTAGCCGTGTGTGCCAGATCATCGTCCTACTGAAAGAAGTAGCTCGCTTTCTTCGTGATCTTATTTATCTAAAATAGGAATTTTCTGCCCACGATGTCCATGTAATCGACCGAGATGAGTCTATAACTGGCTGCAAACCACACTACTATGGGGTATTCTCGTCATAAGAAGCCATGACGCTAGTCGTGGACACGTATCAGAACATCGGAGACGTCCTGGGCGAAGTTTATAAAACGGGCAATCTGCTTGTTGATGACCAGATCGACCGTGAAAATGTTTTCTTCCGAAAAAATGAGACGGTGAGAACAACACTCCTGACGTCGTTTTCTCATACGACCGGTGAGTATAGGTCTTTCCATGCACTTTAAGCTCGTGCCACCAGCCTACAGGATGGCCTTGGACACCGTGGGCACCGAGATGTTCTCTTTTGCGATCGCAGTCGTTTTGAGCTTTGGAGACATTTGATTGCCTCTCTTACTATTAAAGTATTGACAACTTGTAGTCTGCCTAAACGACTTCGATACTTGAGTTCTTTCCCGTTCTTGAGTCTCTCTGCGTCTACGCGGTCGGTCATCTGGCTCAAGTTTAGCAATTTGGCGGTGTTTGATTTGTTGTGGCTCGCGCGCAGGAAAGCAGATATCTCTATTCTCTTTACTTTCATCTCAACACACCTGCACGCATTGGAAAAGATGTTTCAATGATATACGAATATGTATGAAGAGTAGTGCACCTTTATGTTTCGTTTTTAATCTCGAAAGATAAATAAAAGTCTAACAGAACTTTTGTAAAACCAGGTGGCTCTTCTCTTATGATGGATAATGGGTGGTTGAAATTTAATATTCTGTGGATATTTGATGCTTTAAATTTAATTTTATGTTCTAAAATGACATAAGTTACTAAAAGTAATAAATGTGCAAAATGTACTTAATGTGCTAAATGTAAGAAAAGTAATAAATGTGCTAAAGTACAAAAAATAATAGTATCACTGTATTATAAGTACTAAATATGCTAAAAGTACAAAGTTTACTCAATATACTAAATATGCTACTCAGAGTACCAATGTGGTTAATGTAATAAATGTAGTAAAGTTGCAAAAAGTACAAAATTTACTCATTGTACTAAAGTTACTAAAAGTACCTAATGTACTAAATCTACTAAATCTGCTTAATATACTAAATGTGTTAAAATTAAGAAAATAATAAATATGCTAAAGTACAACATTTACTAAAATTACTAGATGTACTAAATGTGCGAAAGATACAAAATTTACTAAAAGTACACAGTGTACTAAAACTACTAAATATGATATAAATACAAAATTTCCTAAAAGTAGTAAATCTCCTAAAAGTATTAAATGTGGTAAATGGTATAAACTTAATAAATGTACTAAATGTGCTAAAGTACAAAATGTACTAGATAGGCCAAAATTAATTAATGTACTAAAAGTAGTAAGTGTGCTAAAATAATAAATGTTCTAAAAGTAATATATTAATAAATGTACTAAATAAGCTAAAAGTTCTAAATGCAGTAAATGTGCTAAAATAAAAATATAATAAATGCACTAACAGTACTAAAGGTATGAAATGTAATAAAACACAGTAAGGGAACGAACCTTAAGGTCCACCTGAGCCACCTCCCCCCTTCAAGTAGAGAGAGAGTGAGCCTAAGCTAGATCTCTAAACGCGAGGAGAGAGAACTATTCTCGCCTGGGAAAACTTCAAAGCGGCTGGTAACACCTGTGTCTGATCAGTGGATCTATCCCCCGCTGAGACGCATTTTTTCGACCCTTCCCTGCCTGGAAGCTAGGGTCGACCAAAGAAGAAGTTTTTTTCGGTCGTCTTATCTCGTCTGGGCCTAAAGAGACTGGCGCCAATGGTTACTCCCAAGGGACAGCCATGCCTGGAGGCTCTCTAGCGAGGAAGCTAGGATGGTATTTAACCTAAGGTCAATTGTTACTAGTCAGAGCGTACCGCCCGCTCTTTCGCAAAGATACAGCTACTCGTCTCAGGTCAAACCTCGGCGTTAAGTCTCGTCGGCTAGACAGATTGTCGTGAGTTTGGCCAGTCAAACGGTAAAATCGCGAAACGACATTTTCTTTGGAGAATTGCGAGAACCACTCTTCTCATCCCGTCAAGAAAACCTCGCCCCTCGTGTGAGATTACTCATGCCAATTCGAGAGTGTCTCCCTCAGCCTGGAAATTACCTTACTCGTGCCGCAGGTAATTAGGACCCTTCCGTCAAAAGTACCACGCCCCTCGAGCCACAAGACTAGCTCGACTCGTAAGAATCGCTCCTCTCACCAAAGTAAACTCCTTTTACTTCTTTTCAGGGCTAATCCCACCCATCCCTTTGTCCTCGCCAACTGATATCCTCCTCTTGACCCTTTATTTGAATCCACAGTGTTTACCAACATTTTTCCTGTCTGACCAAGTCCCATATTTTGATCCTTGATAAACTGATTAGTATATGATTTATTATTTCATTGTGAGCGACATTATTCTCCCATTCCTTTGTTTTGGTAGACATTTCCATAACTAGCATTATTAGTGTAATTAAAATTTAGTTTTGTTTTTGATCTTTCAATAACCTTGAATGAAACCTGGTATTTGACCAACCATTAATCTCCTCACGCACTCACCTCTTATTAGCCCAGTGCAGCTGGTCTATCCATCTGGCCTCCTGCAACGTAAGTAGACGGCATTCTCTTCAGCGAGGTTATCCGCTCACGAATACCACGACAAATACCAAATGTACTAAAGATGAGTCTGCATAGCTTAAGTTTCTAGTTGAAGTGTTGCTCTCAGTCTACTGACGTTAATCAAACAGAAAGAATATGCAGAGAGTGAGATGGTTAGGATTTTGCTAGAGAAGAATTTGAAGCAACCTTGAGAACCAATTTGTGTCTTTTAAACCTTCTTTAGTTCACAAATAAAGATAGGCTATTACTATTGCTATTGCATTCACGGTCAAACATATCACAACACTACACCTTTGTACCTTGCAGAAAATCCGCCATAATATGGGCAGCATTATATCATTGATCATTGACGCCAATGAAGCTGTGCAGTACAGATTGCAGGCACCACAAAATAATGACTGTTCACTGCAAATAATGAAGGAGATAAGTCAGGTGTTGCATGAGTATAGTCCATACGTTAATGTATATAAGACAATATATGTTCTCGAACAAGAAGAGCAACAAAGAGCCAGAACAAAAATTCGTCCAATACTTTCAATTAAGATCAAGAAGAGGATAAGATCTGAGACGCTATAATTTACCTAATAGCAATGAAATAGCTGCTGTTTTTTTGTGAGGGAGGATGGCGCACCACCTGTTCATAGAGATATAGTCATCTATCCTAGAAGCCATCCTCCTGAGACTATATCCTAGACATCTTGTCACTTAGATCCCATGACATACCCTCTAATGTTTCCTCATGGTGAAATTGGGTGGCATTGCGACATGCAGCATGCAGAGGAGCGCAAGACCCGAGTCCGTAACAGACCCACCATGCAAGAATATTACAGATATCGTGTAGCTTAAAGAAGAAAATTTAGTGTGATACACAAGGCATGCAAATTATTTCAGCAGTATCAGGTAGATGCTTATTGTCGTAGGTCTGGTTAGATCTTCTGACCTAGTTCGCTTTCAGTGTCTCGAAACGGTCTGTTGATAGCATGCAGTGCAACTCTGCAGTTGAGCCTTGCCTCTAATAATGCAATTGAACTTTTGTTTGCAATAAATCTCTGAGAGTGACCAATTATACTTGGCAGAATTAATTCAACTATCTAGAAGCTTCTACATATCAAACTAGGGAAAAGAAAAAAAACTTCACTACTGTATAAGCATAAATAAAATACTGGACATGAAAGATAAATCAAGGTATACACACTCAGCCGCACACGACCTACAACAATTACGGGTGGATCTGCCACCCAAAGATTCAGCTGCTCAAGAGGAGCACAAGTGGGAGAGCACTGAGCTCGACTACTTCCAAACAGCACGGGTTGGGTTTGCACTTAAGGCCGATTCATACTCGGGCTGTTCGAAGTTATGACGGAAAATACAACCTTTACTCCAGTAACCACAGTCAGCCTTGAAAGTAGGGATCGAGGGAGTATTTGCCGGAGAGGACGCTGAGTTTCAGAGATTTTTCTCGATTGTTTTTTTTTTCTTTTCTTGTCTTCGTGCCGTTGGTTTATGAGAGTCCGAGAGAAAGAAGCTTATGCGACGTCCCCTCTTGGCCAATACTACTTTACCCCGGCCAATTATTTATATTTATACGGAGCCCCGGATGTGAAAGTTACAGAGGCGTGGGAAGGGGGATTTTGCTTTATCTATATAGAGGGGCGCCGGAAGTGAATTTTTTAAAGCTTCATAATATGTCACAGAATCCTCGTTGTTACGATTAAGCTCGCTATAGGCCGTGTTATCGAACGAAAGTGACCTCAAATGAAGGCGATTGTGGGTTCTCCCGCAATCGGCTTCTGTCTGTCTCTCTCTCTCTCTCTCTCTCTCTCTCTCTTCCTCTGACACTTATGTGAAAGTAGAAGGATGGAAACTCCAGTTTTAAGGAATAATCAACAACATGAGAGCAGGACCTGATCATCGAGAGTTTGCAATCTGGTTACTACAACTCGGCAATGGGACAACCCCACGAATTGAAGGACTGAGTATGACTAAGGAGGGTATTGAAGGCACTCCCACTTGTTGTGTTGTAGACTCTTTAGTGGATGAACTTTCAATAATACTACACAATAATAGAAGAGCAATCGAGCGATTTTGTCTTCTAGCAATAAATATTGTCTTGTAATCAATGAGTAAGTTTTGCAGCAACTCCCTGGTGATTACAAGATTTATTACAATACAGAGAGAGTGCTTGCTGATGACCCTGTGAAGGCTGACAGATATCCCATGGAATTCATAAATTCATTAACATCTTCCATAATACCGCCTCGCAAACTACAATTAAAACTAGGATCAATAATCATGATGCTTCGCAACATTTCCATAGGGAACGGTCTATGCAAAGGCACAAGGGTAGAAGTCGTAAGATTGCATCAACATTCCATTAAGGCTTCTCACATTACTGGTCCTTTGATTGATAGGCATGCCTTAATCCCAAGGCTGAAGTTGGCTCCAAATGACCCAAACCTCCCTTTTAAATTAGAAAGAACTCAGTTTTCTGTAAGAGTTTACCATGCAATGACTATCAACAAGAGCCAAAGTTAACCATTTGATAAAATCAGTCTGTTTCTTCCTGAACCAGTATTTAGTCATGGACAGTTGTACGTCGCTTTTTCAAGAGCACGCAAACAGACAGATGGGAAAGTTCAAGTGTTGGAATCTGACATGCAAGGAAGCAGACGTAACAAAACTGTGACAAAGAACGTAGTATGCAGAGAAATAATGACACAACTGTGAGTAAGAATGGAATGGGCATAATAACTAAGTGTCCATTATGTAGTGAGCTTATATACTATTTATATTTGTTAAATAAATTTATTTATTTAATATATTATGCATGGAATTTTTACGGTTCCAGCTAGCTAAGTATAAATTATTTTAAACGTTTCTTTCCAGAAATTTTTCCATGGCATTTTTTAAACTAAATCTAAAATTCTATTAAGACTTTCATAATCTTTGAAATCTATAGCTATTTATAGTCTTTCAAGTGACTTATCAGATTCCCCAATTATATTGTCTTAGTGTAGTACGAGGGGCAGTCAATAAGTTTTGCGAATCGGTAGGGCCAAACAGAGGAAGGGGGATGGCTGTTTGTGAGGGTTTTAGGACAAGTTATGCCAAGTCAGGACCTACAGCCGCACTCTCCTGCCTCGTCTATTTAAGAAGCAGTAGCTGATCGCAGATCGTCAGTCACAAATTTTTTAACAATGGAGAAGGTTGAGCACCGCGCAGTGATCAAATTTTTGACCAAGCAAGGCAAGAATGCAAAAGAGATCCATGAACGCATGGTTGTAATATACACCGACACCACCCCTTCTTATCCAACCATTGCTGACTGGAATAGGGAGTTCCGCCATGGTCGTGAGTCCCTTGAAGATGACCCACGTCCAGGACGCCCGTCAGACGTGACCAACGAGAACAATGTGGCCCGTGTGGAGAGGATGATCCTCGAAAATCGACGGGTGAAGGTCGAAGAAATCAAGCGAGAACTTGGAATATCACATGGAATTGTTATCAACATCACCCACAACAATTTGGCCTTGACCAAGGTCTCTGTCCGTTGGGTCCCTAGAAACCTCACGCCTCATGATCGACTTCAACGTCGCCAAAAAGTCCACAAGGCCAGAGTTGCACAAGCTGTCCTGCACGAGTGCGGATTCGAGGAGGTTAACCATCCCCCCCTACAGTCCAGATCTAGCCCCTAGCGACTACTTTCTATTCTACCAGCTCAAGGCTGCACTTCGTGGACGCCGGTTTAGGGACGATGAAGATGTCCAGCTCGCCGTCCAAGAGTGGTTTGAACAGCAGTCGGGAAAATTCTGGTTGTCGGGAATTCGAAGCCTCAGGGACAAGTAGCGCAAGTGCATTGAAGTCGAGGGTAGTTATATTGAAAAATAACAAAACACTTTTCCTCATATCTCGTTTACTTATATCCGAATTGCAAAACTTATTAACCTCTCATGGTAAGTAAACTTATGAAGTCTCAAGTGGCTTATTAGTCCAATGCGAGCTTCTTCGATATTAGAGTAGGTTGTTGCCTCGTTACCCTCTAATTATGCACATCTGGTTAGTTTAATTTTGCTGTCACAATAGAAAGATGGTTCGACTGAGTTACTTTTACTTTTTTTATTGTATATTCATTATAAAATTTAGTACATTTTGCTCTATTTACAGTGTCATGTCTTCTTTTCATTAAACTATTATTTTTTAGTTGTCGATATTTTCCAAATTTAATTTAAGGATACAATTTTGCACTTTATCTATGCCTGATATATCGTTTATTTTGAAGTAATTCTATTTTCCAGAAATTTCTGTAAATAATAAATGGAATAAATTCAATTTTGTGCGTTCCCTTTCACGAGCAAGCCTAAAATGGCAAACATCCATTTATTAAAAATGGCATCGATAAAAATTAAATTAAGAACACCTAAAAGCACAATAAACTCCTGGATGAATTACATTGAAATTTTTGATAATTATCATATATATGCGCCAAAATGTTACCATTGAAAGCAAGCTAACCTTCGAGGGACCAAACTTTATCCATTCAATTGGAGATTAAATTAAGAAGATTCCGCCATTTAGAGGTAGAATCTGATCCCGCTATTTGGACCTAAAATCAGATTTATCTCTTTTAGCTTAAAACAATCTTAATCGGGCTGATTATTTTGGCTTAGGAAGGAACGGATTTGGACCCTTATAAGGTGAGGCAAATGTGTACTTTTACTCTGTACTAATGATGTTTTTAACATCTGTATTATGCCAAAATTTAATTTTAGTATCATATTATACCTAGTATTATTTTGAAAATTAAATCACTCCCTAATATCTCTCGATTAATTGGACTCAAAACTGTTTTAGTCTTAATAGTAATTCTACTCATAATATTTTACAATTATAATTACTTTCACTTCAAATCTTTTTCCTATGTTTTGTTTACAAATTTTATTTCTTATTCTACCTTTCTCCCTTATATTCTTTACTATGCCCAAGTTTGTATGAATGCAAAGAGAAAATGTGTCCGACAGTTGAAAAGATGATTGAATAGAAAAGGAACTAGGTCTTTTGGTAAATTTTGTAATTTATAATGAAAATCTCTTCCAAAAATAAAGAATTTTCGTAAGAAGTTATAGATATTCACAGCATCTTACCATTCTGATGAGCGCTCTTTGTGTTCAAATTGTTTTGCACTTCTGTCATAAACAAAAAGTCGCGTGCTCTCACCGATTCTAATTTATGACCTTACGAACCTCAAAACATTCAATAATTCCCGGAATAAATTTGGGAGAACCCTGGCAATTCTTCATTTGAAAGCGAATGTAAAACAACATAAGGGTCTTAAATTTCGTTAGAATCGGCCGAATAGTTATTGGGTTATTGTCAAAACAAAATCATTCACGGGCTTTCCTTGGAAGAACTTTGGCAATTATAGAATATGGAAGAGAATGTACCACAACATAAGGATTTCAATTTTCGTTAGAATCGGCCGAAGTTACAATGTTATTACAAAAACAAAAAAAACACAAAACGCGGACCAACCGACCGACGACATAGTGAGATGTAGAGTCGCTTACGACTAAAAAGAAGTAAAAATAAATGCAAAAACATAATTTTTAGGCTAACAAAGGTCACCAGGGTCTATCAAAGCTCATCTAAGTCAGTCAACCAGTCACGGTTTAAAGCACCCAGCACCCCTTTTTAACTGTATCCACAAGATTGTGTAGAGAAAAACTGCATCAAAATAGGTTGATGATATTACAATAATTAAAAGTCCCACACCAAAACAAAACTCAAATCTCACAATAAAATTCCTATTCATAAACTCGTATTTTCCTTGCCATTTACCGAGGACAATTCCGTCACAACGTTTGTCGGGAGAGATTTGTAAAGAGTTTCTGAAGATGGAGAGAGAGTAAAAATGTGTAGAAGAGCTAAGGGAGAGTGTTCTCTTCCTGCGCTCATTGGCAGCGAACAACCAACCTGCCGGTGTCGTCAGAACCCGAAGGGCACATAATCCGACGATATCAGCCGTAGCCAGTGTCCTTATTGCTATATCCGACATTTCAATTTAGAAAAGAATGTTGGCAACAGGAGAAATGAGAAAAAGGTGAGAAGAGTATAGACATATTAAAACCAAGACTTAAAACGGAGGCGAAAGGGAAGGGAGCACTCCTCCTCCCCCTCGTACAGCTCCGACCAGCAATTAATGGACACAAGCTTGTTATACAGCACAGGTTGTCTCATTCTCACTGACGCTAGGAGATTATAACACTCCTCCATTTACCGGGTGTATAAGTCTTTTCGTAATTATATTTACTCGATTATAGAGGTAATTAAAAAAACAAACAAAAAACAGTTATAAGGAAAAAACTCTTCTTAACTGTCGTAAAACATTTACATTTTTAGCATCTATGTCCTCCTCTGAGAGTTCATTCCAGAAATCTATCATTCTATTGCCCCTTCCAATTAATTAAAATATAACCATGGTATTTGACTTATCAAATTGTGTCCCCTATTATTATTAAACCTCAATTCATTAAATAACTTATCTATCCTTGTAAAATCAGAAAATGGCTGAATCATATCCTCTCTTACGCACCTTTTAAATAAGAACCAAATTAGTCCATTCATTGTGTTGTCATATTTAAGGTGTTCATCTTTGCTACCCTCCTTTATACTGTTTCTAGCAGATTTATATCATTCTAAAATATGAGTACCATTCCTATTTATATCACTGTATATTTATACTAAATAATGGGATCGCAAAACCACATTATTAACCTCTTTGTGACAAGTGCGTTAAAAAATTAATGACATTCGAAAGTAATAGCTATGCCTTTCCTTATTAAATATTTAAAGCGAGGTAAGTTGAATTCTCCAATAAGGTTGCATCTAGAAATTTATATACATCTCTCCGTAAGAGAGATAATATGAACATCTACATAGGTCGCCGTTCAGACCTTCATGTTATGATCTTCTTTCTCAAACTGCGCGCGTTTGAATTAAAATATAACAAATTTCGTGTTAGATTTTTATAAATTTGAGTGTGGCCATCTTTGTTATATTGCGAATAACAATAAATTTTGAAATTGGCCTGTCTCTGCCGTACTGACATAGGAAAGTCCATTATAGCATTATTGAACAATTTTCCCACTCTACCCAACTTACTTATTAAGGTTGAGTCAGTCACTCCAGAATAACTCGCTGTGAACGCAAAACTCATACAAAGATTTATGAAGTGTGCTACTTATTTATGTCAGAAAACACTAAAAGAGTTGTTAATATATGTAGTACTTAAAAAAACAATAAATCCGCAAACCTATTCAGTAAAGAACACGTGTAGCCGCTATATTCTAACTATTTTCCTTCAGTTTTTTCACCGGTTGGTGGTATCTTTACAGATGCTGCTCTGACAGGGTAGAATAAAACATTATTAGGTTGTGAAATCGTTCAGTGTGGTTTTTGTAAGAACCTAAAAACAAACATTTTTACATAAACATTTTTAATACCCTATTTCTTAAAAATTTACGCTTTCGTTTGAGGGCCGCAAGCCATGGAACAGCTGCGCAAACTAAAATTAAATTAAAGATTTACTATAAAAAAGTAGAAAGAAAAATGAAACAAAATAAGGGCTAAGATCAGCATTGTATTAATCGATAAAAGGCACGCTGAACTGTCGGAAGAAGGGTCGATTCTCACAGGAGCTTTAGCATGTAATCAACTATTTCAATCATTATATACAATTGAAGAGCTTTTGGCTCCTACCAAATTTTAATTCCATTATATTCGGCTTGGCAAAGCTACCACACAAGAATGCCTCACAGCCGTGGTTGCACCAACTCTCGCGGTACTTGAAGAATTACCACAGACGAAGTTTTCATAGACTAGAGCATTCATTAAAAGATGTCTTGTAGTCTGAGAGACGACCTATCTTGAAAGAAAGGTTCGGGGGAGCGCTAAATCAAGTGATACTGCCTCCCGCGTCTGTGTCCAATTCTAAGGAGACAAAACATTATCTGATACCATCGAGAAATTAGGGGTATGTACAGGGTAAAATAAAGAGAAGTATGGCACGCAACTTTAGATTTTCCTCCTCTATTTCTCAGACCAAATGGTCATGTAAACTAAAGGTCTCCTCGATTCGTGCTATGTGTTTAGACTGGGAAATAGCTAAAAACTGGTGAGGTTGTTTAGTTTGTGCTATATGTTCACACGGGAAAATAGCTGAAAACCGGTGCAGTTTTTCAGTTTGTGCATGTAACTTGGAGCCCTCGTCAACACTATAATTTTTTGCCAAACATATATGGCCAGGAACACAGGAAAGAAAATCAACCCCCCTTCGACTTACTGCTGCCACAGCATCACGATTTCTACGATTTTACAAACCAGGAAATGTGTGGTTTCCTCTGCTTTAAAGGTATTAAGCGCACTCTGTGAGTGGTGTATAATAATTAAATTAGTCTTGAAGATAGACGTGTTACTAAAAAGAACTCTGCAGGCTTGAAAAACCGAAAGATAGCTAAGAAGCTAATTAATTTTTATATTATAATCTAAGCCTTTCGTGCACAAAAGCACAGCTTCTGTGTGGAAGTCCGAACGCCATATTGCAGCTGTCACAGAAGATTTATCAGTAGAGATGTTGCGACAAATGATCAAGTGTGTTATGTTGCATGAAGGAGTTTAAAGTAGAAACATCGGTGCCACTTGCTAATTGAATACACCACACTTTCAAACAAGTTTCCTAGACCTAAAGCCGAAACTCTTATGACATATTCTGTGCTTTTCTTGGCATAGGAATCATCGAGATCGTTCACAAACAAAATGAGAGCCATTGGGGACCAGAGAAGAACCCGTGTATATAATCGCATAGTGCAATTTCCATGGCTTGAAGCGAACGGCTTTTCTACACATTGGCAGGGAAGCTCTCTATTGATGAAGTGAAGAAACCACAGCTATCTGCAACACACGCTCAGCTACGTATGCATATAACTCGTGTTTATATTCGAGCGTAGAACAAACAAATAACAGTAAAAGAAAAGAAAAGTAGCCTTCGCACTGGTACAGAAAGACCAAACACTAAATATGCGCTTCCCACCTGAGGCTTCAGTCTTAGATAAGGACAAAAAAAGGATGAGAGTCCACCAATTTCATACGAGCCCATTCAGTAACACGTCTAGGTCGAGTTAAAGGCGCCATTTTAATCTTGCTAAAAAAAAGTCCTGCGCTCTGGCATAACGAGAGATGCGGTTTCGTTGCTTCAAAGAAAGCATCTGAGAGCAGCTTGGTTGGAAGAGATAAAATATTGGCTTAGGTAGAGTGTAGCGAAAACATCTTCCGGCGGCACAATATGATATTATTGCTGCTCATGATAAAGAGGATTTCACTGAGTACACTTTCGGCATAATGCACTCTTCATGACATATTAAACCGTCAACCCTTCACCTTTCCTTTTAATTGTGTTTTGTAGCTTATTATAGCGCCAACGACAATGCAAAGATGCTAATTAATGTTTCATAATATGTCCATTTTTGCAAAGTGGCTTTTCATGCAAAACATCGCTTTCTTTCAAATACTCCCGAGCGTCTTTTGTATTTTTAACTTATCTTGCAAGTTAGTAAATTGGCATCATCTTTTAAGAATTTAAAATTAAAATAAATAATGAATGAATGAGATACTAACAATTGATCTATTTATCCACGTTACTGACTAAATGTCTGACAGCCTGTAGTCAAACTACGAGTCTTGAACCTCTATAGCCTCGAGCGCCTAATTCGCTGACTGGACTGTTTCGAAAATAATTTAAACTTTATCCAAATTTCAGCTTCACTTAACTTTTACGTTATTTCGAATATAAAAAAAAAATTAGAAAATTAATAAATATAAATCAATTAAATGATTGATTCTTTGAGTCCTTCTACAATTCGACGGCATTTGCCGAGCAAATTACATAATCACCTCTTTCTACGGTTAGACATGAAGTTTCTTCAGAAGTATTAAATTATGGCCACAGCTGGCCATCTGTTTACTCTACAAGGTGAGCTTTTTAACTTTGACGGTGTTAGTAGACTTATAACCATTATAGCTTTTGACGAAATCAAATAAAATTTAGACAACTTAGGAACCAACAAAAAGTGTTTTTTTGCTGCAATATTTATCTGTATATAATTAAAAGAAATGATATCAAAATATTTGGTAAGCGTACAAAATCAAATTCTTTAAATTAAGATGTATAAACTCATCCAGTTATTTAATAATTCTTATTCCTATAAAGGCCTAAGATAGTGAGTTTTGCGCATTGTGTACATTGGTTTCTAAGCTTATGTATTGTTTGAAGCTATCATTCCCTTATTTCTGCATAAACCTATCTACATAAGTAGTAAAGTTAATGGATATTTAGTGAACGGTGGGGAAAATATGAAACGCATTTTGACTAAACAACCCGTCAGGACATTTTTATTTTATGTGAGTTGGTAGATTGAAAATGACTCGAAACAAGGGTAAAAAACTTTGATAACGATCTTTACACTTGTTACAACAAGCCGTGCGGCAATGGAATTGCCAATCACCGAACAACAATTAAAATGGAGATTTATCTGAAACAGCAAAGGAATTGGCATAAAGTTTTATATTGTCCAGAATTTTGATGAAAAATGTATAGAATCATATACATTTTTCAGCGATGTTTTTTTATTGCTGAAGTTGGATATTATTACTTAAAGAGAAATGTTTAACGCCATATCAATCTTGGGTTCGCGAAAATCTGAAACTGAGTGAAATAGGAATATCTCAATTTGCCCCGAAAGAAATACTGGGTTGCTATTAGACAAGATCGAGTCTTAGGCCTATATGATTTTGAGCAAAATGTATGTTACTGGAAATATTCTGGTCAAACACTGGCTTATTGTGACCCTGCCAAAATCATGGATTGGATGTGTGTCATCCGTTATACTCTGATTTCCCCCATCTTCCTATCACACCCTTTGCGACATTATTTTATGAGGATTCATTAATTTTAAAGTCTACATAATAAAACCAACCAATATCCATGAATTATAAGGAAGTATTCAATTAGCTTGAAAAAACTAACTTACTATTGAAATGTGATTTTGAAATAGACATCAAGGCTGATTTTAATAAACTAAAATGTTGGAAATATGGTAGAAGTTTATAAATAACCATATACTTTAATACTAGTAATTAATTTCGTTTAAAAAGATTTGTTTTTTTTTGTTTTCTTAAAAGCAAAACGATTTTGAGGCTTTTAAAACAATCAGAATTAAAATGCCAACCCTGTATTACATCAATAAAATATATCTACCTAACAAATTATACATACAATTGAAAATGAGTAAGTCATTATATTTAATTTATATAATATTCTAAAGGATGTATATCTATGGAACATTATTTTCCAGGCAACCTTCAATTGGATAAATAAAAGCCTTTGAATATCCAGCTGTCTCTGCGACGTTCATAGTTTGGCAGATATGACGTAGAAAGGGTAAAAGAGAATGTTGGAAGGGGTTCTCCTTTAAAGAATAAATGGGGCTCGTTTGTACTTCCGCTTTTTTTGGAAGGAAAGATTTATATAAATATGATGAAGATTGGAGAGACCACAGATCCAGCTGATGGCTCTGGGGTCATAAGGATAAATAAGCAGTGTTTAACATCTCAGGTGCAACAAGGGTGCTTATCTTATACCTGACATCTCCTTGCTGAGACCCGCGGTTAAAGAGAATTTCCACTCATTTTCTACGCAACTTTTATTAGCAGGAAAGAAGTGAAACAAATTTATAGCGATGAGATTAACAAGGAAATCCTCAATTCTTCTACCATACCGCTCTGAGCGTTAACCAAAAAAATATGGATTGCATTCAATTACAAGTATATCTTATTATATAAATGAAAACATTGGTTACCCCGTACTTATGTAAAGGATTCTCATTTACAGACTTATTTTATGATCCAGTTGAAGTTAATAGAAACTGAAATAAACTTTTGACTTCAAGAGTTATGTTATTATAAATAAATAAGCCGAGCTTTTGTAGCAATTTTAATAATTCACTTGGTCTGTATTAATATAGAAAATGTTCTCACCTAAATCGCATGAGGTCTGTCTTGCGTCTCTGGCTAGACTTGAACTTTATGCAAGAAGACATTGAAACGTTATTTGGAGAGATTAAGAAGGTTTGTTGCTCACGGAGTAACTCAATCTATGGGAAAAAGGAGGGAGGTTGAATGGTACAAAAACTGCGACTGTGAGAGAAAGAGAATGAAGTTGATGGTGAATATTTTTAGACCAGTTGTTTCAGTCGGATCACCCTTCAGCCTGACAAGGACTATCTTCCCTCTGAGAAATTGAATGCCAGGGTCGAAGCACAAAATCGAACCGACTTACTAAACGAAAGAATAATTTATATAAAATATAATTTACTCCATTCATACCCACCGGCTGCCAGAAGAAACTACAGTATACCGAACCTAGGCTCGCTCCCTTTCAACTCATACCCTATCAAACCATATCCAACCACCTATCCAACATCTAAGAATATTTAATTCACCCTAACATTCTTAAACGAGGGAAGTCATGGAGTTTCCATTTCTAGCTACTTGTGCATGCTTGGTCTAACATCAGATCTGTCAAATGATGCCATCCTTGTTATGATCGCTCTCGAGATGGAAAATGATGGAGGATGGTGTTTTTTTGGTAATCACTCAGCTTCGTATTGATAACAGCAGCAGAAGGAAGCAGGCTCGAAAGAAGGCAAGGATTTTTTGTAAACAAAAGGGGATTCTGGATGAGGTTTGTGATTAAATCATATCCAAGTTTGATTAAGAAAATACCTTTTTCATAATTGACGAATAAGGATTTATTTTTGATGGCTAATCGGAGTTCTCTGTTCCTCATTTATTTTTTTTGTTTTTTCGATCCCAAATTTTAGAAAGGTTTAGTCCTAACGCTGTTATTTTTTCGCATCTTGTTTTCTTAAGGGACTTGAAGTTATTGGTCTTCTTATTCATTAAATTTGTTTGAATAAAAGTGCGGTGTTACTGATTCATATAATCCGTTCATTGTATATTTACA
The DNA here is from genome assembly GCA_963969495.1 of Ceratothoa steindachneri. Taxonomy (NCBI): domain Eukaryota; kingdom Metazoa; phylum Arthropoda; class Malacostraca; order Isopoda; family Cymothoidae; genus Ceratothoa; species Ceratothoa steindachneri. The sequence goes on along the minus strand of OZ018323.1, from coordinate 40,482,889 downwards.
AAAGCGAATTTTTCGTATTTTTGCGATCTTTTTGCCCATTATTTGTAGTTTATTCCATCGGTGAATTTCAATTAAGTTGGTTCATTTTAAAGTTCATGTTAAACTTTAAATCCTTACTTTTGATCGATGGTTATCAATATATGAGCGTAATGCTAGAGTGTTATGGTACAAACAACTACAACTCAACGAAAATAAAGATCTTTATAACTTTCATTTTTGCCTTTCGCGCCATAAAAATGATCTATTGGCACCGTGATAAAGAGAGCGAAATGTGAAAAGCACTGGTGACATTTTAAAAAGACAATTGCTATTTTTTACTAGGTCAACTTAGAGAAAACTCATCTTTACTCTGGTCCCGTGATCTAAGTTTTGCTTTTCTGGGACTACAAAATATTGATTAGAATTTGGAATATTAGGTTACGTTGGTAAAGATAAGCTATCCCTGAGACCCAGCAAAGTTAGGGCCATATATAACTTGACTGATTAAAAATTTACGTTTAGGTTATGTAAGATAAAACCTCAGCTAACTTCCGTTGAGGGTTATTTGTTTTGTTTTTGCTAATTTACTCACAACTCTTTACTATTTTAGTTAATAGATGGCTTAGTTTTGCTGAATAATCTTAAACGTGGCTTATCTTTATTAGTCTAAATTTAGATGACTTGTATTTACCTCGTCCTAATATTTAATTCAATCTCTCATTAGCTTAGTGAATAAAGCATTTGATATATACGCCAGGGTACCTGGTTCGAAACTCGGCGAGGAAGAATGGATACTCAGCAGACGCTTCGACTCAAGGGCATAGACGAGAAACCTAAAGCTACATCGTTCTTACATCTCAAACTTTCTGAAGTGGCTTTCAAATTCACACTCTCCTGCAAAGGAAGGAGTGGCTTTCTTTAAGCAAAATGAAAAGTTATAAGAATCTTTGATGGCAGTATACGGTAGTACCCCTCTGGCTCCCCCTCCTCCTTCAAGGAAACCCGCACATACTTCTTACCGACATATCAGTGGTTTTCATTCTGATCTCGATGTAAATTTTACCATTTGAGATGAGGACATTCTTCAACCCTGAAAATGGATGGGTGGCTAAATTTACTAAAATATATCAACACACAAAAGAGAGGTTGTCACTAAAACGCTTAAAATATTAATTTTTAGTTTGGAGTAAAACACAATTTCGGATTATATGATATTTATACATCTAAATTATAAATAAAAAAATAGTAACACTCGAAGTTTGTTTGAAATTGTTTTGATAGATTAAGCGAATGATAAGAGCAATGCTTAAAAATGTATTAGTTTTGAGTAGATGGCGGACTTGTGTCAACTATATATAATAGAAAAGTGCGCAGGTGCCATGAAACTTGACACCAGTGCTACGATCTTAAAAATGGGTTGAAATAACGTAAATTCTGTATTTATGGGTATAGACTCATAAACCAACTTATTTTACAAGGTAACTTTGTATATGATTTCTTTTAGTTTAATTAAAATAAATAAAATCTAGCAAAATACGGAGCTAATTTATATGCTGTAATTTTATTATTTCATTAATTTAAAATATTGAAAAGAATTTAGTTCTTAGAAATATTCTCTTTGTTTTTTTGGAACAAACTATCAGCTTCTCATAGGAATAGATATGGGCGATATTGTGTTTTAGTGTGTTTATTCCTTAGATAATTTAGGTACTGATTATATCTGTTGTATTTGTTTAATTTCCTTTCTTATCGTTCCAACTTTAGTTCGATTAAGAAAATGCTTTGTGTAAGTGTATATTTTCTTTCTGTTTTGACCAGTTTTTTTCTCGCCTGCTCGATCAGTAAAAATATATTTTCGTATGTTATTGCTCTGTCGTTTTTTGTTGGAATTCTGTCCACTAGTTGTTTATTCGTCCAATTACTCTTTCTTCTCCCAGCATTGTCCACCTCATTTCTCAGACCAATTTCCCATACAACGTTCTCTTTTCACCCCGCGTTGCTTTAATCTTGTAGCCATTTGCCGCACGAATACTCCATCAAGCTTACTAAACTCTCGCTCCTTAGAAAAAGGTTTGTTCGTATTTCTTCTCACATAAAGTGTGTCATACTACACCCATACTTTTGTACATACAGTAGCTGGCTTCAGGTTTTAAGGAGAATTTGCATTTATGCTACTCTTCTTTTATTAATGCTACCAAGGCCTGCGTTTGCCTTCATTGCGAGTTGGTTAATAAATATATTTCAGTACCTGTGGTTATACACAGATCGTGGCTCTTAGGGGCTGTTGTAATAAAAAGTGACACACAGAGTGTAATAAGTGCTCTAAAGGCGATACAATGTGTGTATTCCCTCCCTCGCTGTGTATGTGACTTAATGGCTACTGCGAGACGGGTTGATGGTGTAATTGTGTTTTGATCAGCTCCTGGACATGAAAGGTCTATTAAAAGAAGGTGAACTTTGGTGAAGTATCCAGTAATAGCATGTGCTTACAGACCAGAGTTACTCTCTTCCATAGACTGGCTAGGTGCTTGTGTTACCGCACATTCTCCGTCACTTTTGGACTCCTAGGCTTGAAATTCCTTACGTAGGGTAAATATCCCACTATTAAGATGGTGGAGCTCATTAGTTGATTTAACTGGTGAGTGAAGAGGATCGTCAGTATTGGATACTGCCAAGCACACTGACCCTCTTCATCGACTTTAGGAATTCTTGAGTGTGACTGGAACTACTTTTGAATGATTCGGCTCATATAATCAGCTTACAATTTTCATAGAGATCAAACTAATATTTTCAAGGAATGGAAGTTTTGGTATTTTTAGGCTAGTTTTGGAAGGTACTCTATAAAGATAAAAGAATGAGATCTCCTGGCGTTTGGTCCTCTTTGATCCTAACCAGAAGGGAAACAGGGTGTAATTGCTTTTGATTAATGATATTAAATGTGCACATAACATTAGTTAATTTATTTCTTAGAGGTTATTTCAGGATTTATTGAATTTGGTTAATCGCAATTTAAATTCATAAAAAACAACACCCATTTTCAAATAGAACTTGAAAATTTTGACGCAATTTACTACCTGTTTAGAAGCAGGAAACAGCGCCACAATGAGTAATCTAAATGAGAGTGCGAGGCATCTTGCATTAGAGACAAAAATTAGCTATGTGACCATATAATAAATCAAGAGAGCTAAAAAATATCTTTCCAACCCAACCAAAAATAAGATTATCGAAAGAGCACGCTGCTCCTTCAATGGATATTTAATGATTCGCAGTCTCCAGTTCTGTGGGTGAACGAGTTATTCATGTTCAGTTCACCTCATAACAAATCGAATGATCGTTTTCGGTTTAAAAAAAAAAAAGAGATTTGACTAAAAAGCGGACATCTTTCATAAGATAGAAACGAGTTTTGGTGGTAGTGTGGGCGAGTGAATCATCAACGAGCCCCCAACCCCCACAACCCTGTCATCTTCATTGAAGAGGGCGTAAAAAGCAAAAACGCACATTTGGACATGTTGATGGAGAAAGTCATCCTCTGACAGAATGCCAAGATAGGAAATGCAAATTTAAACTTTAAACAAGGGCAAATTTGATCTCTTAGTTCGCCATATATTAATGCCCATAGACTCTGTAATGTAGTCAATGCTTGAGAAGAAGGCCTGTACCAAATCTCTTTCAAGTGTCGAAGTTCTGAAGTGCAAACTTGAAAATGCTGGAAGGAAAAATCAGCTGAATCCCTGAGCTGCAGTTGCGTTCATGTCATACTTAGAGTTTGTTTTGACAAGCAAAAGGCAATACAATTGAATATATTAGTAACATCATGCTCTAGCACATAATATAAATATATATCAGTCTACACATGCTGTTTCCACCCTGTAATGTATATTTCTTAACTTTTCACGTATAAAGAAGAGACTGAGGAAGAAAAGTGTTGACACTAATGTGACACTATTTATATAGTAGGTGAAAAATATAGAAAAATTAGAATTTTACCTTCTATTATCAGTAGTCGGAAGAGAAGAATTATATTTCGTTGTTAAATGACAACTTTTAGGAGGAAACCTTTGATTCATTCTTATTCCACCATTAACTGATGTGATATAAGAAGACTTTTCAAAATGCTAACACATCTTCTCCTTACAAAGTTACCTTGAAAAATTAACCAATTAAGGGCTAAAATGCGTATATCTAAATATTCGTGTGAATACATTTTTCATACATATAATGAATATATACGAGTATGCTGTGTAAAGATGAAACAGAAGGTAAAAATATTTACCTTCAATTCTGAGATCGTCATTATTCACATTCTGAGCTGATCTTTATTCTTCAACCATTTGCTCTATTGGATTTCCAACCATAGCCACCGACTTCTCTCTCGGTGCCTTGATCTTTCTTTTATTGCAAAACTTTGGTGAATTACATTAGCTACAAATTCGAGTTAGTTTAAAGGCAATTTAAATCGAATTAATTCATTTTGATGTCGCCCAATACCAACTGCTTCCAGGTTATTTCGATAAATACATGAATGTACATACATGACTGAATATGTGTTTCATGTAAGATCTTTTTAGCTATCATGAAAGTTTAATTCGTCCTCTCTTATTTGATTGACATTCCTATAGAGAGAAGAAAACCAACTGTTCTCTCTAAACTAGAATGTTTTCCAAAATAAGTTTCATAAATAATGTAACAAAGTCAGACCCATATTCGAGGTAAACAAAAGGAAATCCACTTAAATTTCTATGACTCGATTTCACACAGGGCTAGGATGTATACTTTGATCCACGAATTACCTCGAGAGTCAAGAACAACCGTTGATAAACCCTTATCATCGGTTTTCTTCAGAATACTCTCACAACTAACCCTCGTGATAATGAATAAATACTGGAAATGAAAGCCGTTTAAATTTGACTCAAATAGTGTTTCCTTTATATGTTTAGAATGGCTTCCACTGAACAAATTCGCTGTATTAATTCTTGGTAAGAAACTTTCTTCTCGATATTCCCTCGAATTTTAAATATTTTACACGTTCTTTGAGGGCATTGTACACTGGACCAAAAATACATACTTTTGAGTAATCTTTTAGTTAGGTCCTCTAGTCCGATGAGGTGAGTTATCTGAAGGTTTTAAACAATTCTAAAGATGTGAGAACTAACCTTAGCTCAGAGAGGACAATGGTTGTTTGTGTAACGAACTAACTGAAGGCACATCGTTGTGGATAGTCGCCGGGTTGATTCCTGATTTGGCTTGGTTTTGTAGTATCTCTCATATACCTTAGTTATTTGTGGCTCAAATGCAGCAATACACTGTGGGTTCTGAAAGAAATATACCTTAAACGATGAGTCTTATGAGCTATGCTATTTCTATGTAAATTGTTTTATATGAAAACTAGAGAATAAGGCAATTAAAACCTCCGTATTTGACCATATATGTCACATTTTATAAAACCTACTCGTCATGAAAATAGTTATGGATTGGTTAAAAAAGTTATAATTAAGAAACAAAACAATCGCTTAGAAACCTTTTCAGCAAGCTTGACCATTAAAAGCCTTGAGACTCGATGGCTGTTGAAAATTTGTGCTTTGTTAAATCGCAGTTACCAAATTGCTAAATATATTTAAAGAGAGACTAATATTCATATACCTATTCTTAAAATGTTAAACGAACCAAAGTGTCTTGATAATTTGTTTTGTGACAAATTCTTTAATAATTAAGGCGTATATTAAGTAAAAGTGAAAATATTAGTTTGTAAAGAAATTAAGAAAAGTAAGGTAATTTACAATATACGAAAAACACTTTTATTCAGAAAAGCGATTCTATCATGTGTTAGTGCACATTAATAAGTGATAAGGACGCCCTTTTTTGGAGAAATGAAGGACGTTTTGTTCAATGGTTAAAATCTAATCTTTAAATATGTAAATTAGGTTATAGATAAAGCAATATACATATTTACGTTGTTAGCGTTCTCTTTAGGTAAGTTCGTGTAGCACCAAAACAACATTTTAGTAGCAAACAAAGGGCCTTTGCTATAATACACCTTAAAAAGCCATAAAAATCGGGAGAGCGCCAAATCTACTGAAATTATTCTAGTTTTAGAACCCATGTACATAGATCTGCTAGTGTGGACCAAGCAGGGGAGATACACATTAATTGTCATGTGGTTTACCAAGTAGGCTAATGGGAATTATTTTATATATATTTGAATCGATAAATTCGAAGGTTATAATGCCGTAATGGAATTTTACGGGGAAAATATTACTCCTTAGAAAAAAGGAACACCCAAATGACTCACATTTTACATGTGAAAGTAAATGGGTTAAACGAACGAATGCAGGGCATTCAGATTGTGGATAATGGGAGGGTATCAAGAGAATTGTTCACGAAACAAAAACTCTAACAAAGATGAATAATTGGAACAAAGAAAAAAAAGTAAACAAAATAATGAACATCATACTATAACACATCAAAGAAGAAGGGAAAGACAAATCAATAATAATGATTAATTTCTAAAAGTGACGAATAAAAACATTATTTCTACATTTTACCCTTTGAATAAAAGCATAATTTTTTCAAAGCCAGGGACGAAACAATTTATTTTCAATAATCTTTTTCCTGCTACAAAATGATGGAGTTTTTTGGTCTTAATGTAATATTAATTCAATTTAAGAAAGGTTTTTCGTGAATCTGATTCAAATCTTTGGTGATTAATTATTGGTTCTTACTTTTCATTTGATTCTTATATTAGTTATATTTCGTGATTCCCAATATTAGCTTTCTTATTAGTTTTCCTTTTATTCTATTTTTCGGGTGCTTTTATTTTCTTCTCTTTTTAGTCGAGTGCGAGTCTAGTCGTGAGCGAATCTACATCTTCATATGTCGGTCGGTCGGTCCCCGTTTAACTTTTCTAATAATATCAAAAGCATTGGGTCGATTCAACGAAAATTGAAAGTCTAATGTTGTCTTACATTCTCTTTGGAATAATCTAATTGACAAGTGCCTCCCGAGGTTAGCGCGGGAATTATATTGTTTTAGAAATAACATCATAACTATTCGGCCGACTCTAACGAAATCTGAAACCTTTATGTTGTTTTACATTCGGTTTCGAATAATATAATTCACAAGGTCCTGCTAAGGTTAGCGCGGGGTTTATTTTATTTAGCAATAACATCATGGATATTCGGCCGATACTCTGCTAGACTAGACTAGGCTATAATATGCTGTACCCTGCTAAGAAAGCCTAGAATAGACTATACTTTGCTAGACATTTATAAACTAGGCTATACTATGCTAAGCTATGCTAAGATATAATGTACAAGGATAATATATACTATGCTAATTTAGGCTATACAATGCTATGCTAGGATAGAATAGTGTCGTGGTATGACCAGTTGTACGCGATTATACGCACACTGGCCTACTGGCCGATCGAAATTAAGGCTCCCCCTGGGGATGGTTCTAAGCGTGCTTTACGTCTTTTTGTTCACGCTGAGGATGAGGCTTGGGGTTATGAGGCGCCTCAATCTTCCCGATGCTATTATTATTCTTAGCATGGAACTTATTAGGCCCGAATCTATGTTTGATGTTAAGAGGGAGGACTCTTCTTGATCTCCTTTGGATATAGGTCATGGCTAGAAGCGTGAAGGTCGGCTTCCTCTACACAGTATTTAAATGAAAAAGCTCTTCTATCTGTTACTAAGGCCTTCAATACTCGGGGAAGGGCAGCCATGAGTTGACCCCTTAAAATAAAGTCGACTAATGACTCATAGTCGATAGTCACTTTTGAGGAGTCCAGCCAAAACTGTAAATTGTCGCAAAGGCTGAACCTAAATTGCTTAAACGTTTGTCCCGGCTGTATCCTAGCCGAGCGGAATCTAACTCGATAGAACTCCGGATTCATATTAATAGCAGAAAGGAACTCTGCTTTTAGGGTTGAATAATCCAGAGTTTCTTCCGAGGGCAAAGAAATAAAGATTTAACGCAGAGGAGTGTTTAAGAGGGCAGTAGACAAGCAACTTCATCTGATTCTAAATCCTAATTGTTAAAATCGAAATTTTTTCAAAGTGAGTCAGATAAGAACAAAAATCTTCTTCGTCTTTATATGCGTGGAGTTTTAACGAGGGTGGTTGTGGTTGATGATCACGGCTTAATTCTGTCTCGTTCTGTCGTATTTGTTCTCTCTTTTGCTTCTCTCTTTCTTTCTTCTCTTGGCTTTCTTCTGCTTCTCTCTGTGCTTGTTCATTCCTTTCTTCTGCTTCTTTCTGCCTTTTTTCTGCTTCTCTCTGTCTTACTTCTTTCTGTTTTCTCTGTTCTTTCTATCTATCCTGTCGTTTCGTTCTTCCTCGTGGACGTAAGCGATTAAATCCTTTCCTGATAGTTCTAAGATCTGTTCCTACTTATGAAAATGATCAAACGAAGACATCCTGAATATGCTGAGTTTGTCTTTTAGCACACCAGAAAGCTTACCAGAACAAGTGAGGCTCTTCATAACAAATCTAACCTACTTGTAATTAACAATTAACCCTCCAAAAAACTTACTAAAGGCTCCAATAAATTATGCACACCAGAAAAATAATGACTACTGAGAGAACCTGACTCAGGACTGAGTCTTCTGTTAATTTTACTACAGCAAAACCAAAATTTGGCGGCTATTCTTGCCGTTTAATTAGTGGTAACTTGACTTACGTAAATACGCTCAACTAAAAAATAATAAAATTGCCTATTAACTCATCCAAAATGTCCTATTAGTTTTGCCTGAATTCTCTTGACATTTTCGACTATATATAGTGGAATTAATGATCTTTAAGGAAATAGCAAAAGATCAGGTGGGGTGGAATCTTTTACAAACCCAAAGACCTGATGCCAGTTTTATGTCGTAGTATGACCAGTTGTACGCGGTTTTACGCACACTGGTCTACTGGCCGCCCGAAATTAAAGCCTACAACATTCCCTTTTGCGCCTTCTAACTTCCTGCGTAAACCCATCGTATGCTTTACGTGTGGTATCCCTGGTCAGTCTAGTTATAACTGCGCCCACACCTCGCAGCTAAAGACCACCCTTAATTAACAGGCCAGTCAGGTACTCTCCCCTCTTCCCGCTAACCTTTGTGCTTCATCATCGCAGTCGCCATCTGCTTCCTCTCACTCGAAAAAAAAGAGTTAAATTTCCTGTTCAATAAGAGCTTCCTCGGTGGGCTCAAATTTGAGAGCGGCACGATAAATGGATACCGAGTGTCAACCCTTGTAAAAGACACGGGTTGCACATGCATAGTTGTCTCGGACAAGCTGTTGCCCCCAGTACGCTTCCGGCATACGAGATTTGCGATCGTTCACGACTTTTTAGGTCGTGCCACTAAGTTTCCTGTGGTAAAGTGCGACATAAATTGTCAGTATATCACATGATGGCCGAGGTAGTCACCGCCTTGATAAAGTTTTGCTCTGTTCTTATCGGACAGAGCGCCATCTGCTTCCTCTCACTCGAAAAAAAAGAGTTAAATTTCCTGTTCAATAAGAGCTTCCTCGGTGGGCTCAAATTTGAGAGCGGCACGATAAATGAATACCGAGTGTCAACCCTTGTAAAAGACACGGGTTGCACATGCATAGTTGTCTCGGACAAGCTGTTGCCCCCAGTACGCCCCCGGCATACGAGATTTGCGATCGTTCACGACTTTTTAGGTCGTGCCACTAAGTTTCCTGTGGTAAAGTGCGACATAAATTGTCAGTATATCACATGATGGCCGAGGTAGTCACCGCCTTGATAAAGTTTTGCTCTGTTCTTATCGGACAGAGCGCCATCTGCTTCCTCTCACTCGAAAAAAAAGAGTTAAATTTCCTGTTCAATAAGAGCTTCCTCGGTGGGCTCAAATTTGAGAGCGGCACGATAAATGAATACCGAGTGTCAACCCTTGTAAAAGACACGGGTTGCACATGCATAGTTGTCTCGGACAAGCTGTTGCCCCCAGTACGCCCCCGGCATACGAGATTTGCGATCGTTCACGACTTTTTAGGTCGTGCCACTAAGTTTCCTGTGGTAAAGTGCGACATAAATTGTCAGTATATCACATGATGGCCGAGGTAGTCACCGCCTCGATAAAGTTTTGCTCTGTCTTATCGGACAGAGCGCGCAGCTCTCCCTTAAACCCATTGCGCAACCAGTGATCACCAGGACCCAAGCTGCGAAAGATACCGTTACCCTACCAGTACCTGTGATGTCCTCTTCAACCCCAGACGTCGAGTTATCCAGCAATGATCAGCTTAATCAAGCTCGAAACAATTGCCCTTCTTTGCAACTCCCGTGACAGAAGGTCAGAAAAAAAGGAGCCCGAATCCTTTCGGCGGTATAGAAGAATTGACTGTGCAAACCTTGCCTTCAAGAATTTTGAGGTAAATTTGAAAAAATCCAAAGCATGTTTATTCGAAGCAGGCAATGAAGTACTAATTCTTTTCCCCTCTGAGTCTAATAAGCTCAAAACTCAGTAGACAGGACCTTCTTTAGTCGTAGAACCCAAGGCCAGGTCGACTACTTAATTCAGACCGCCTCAGATAATAAAGTGTACCACGTCAACCTTTAGACGAAGAACTCGTTATAGAGGCAACTTACCTGATCAAATCGCTTTGCCTTGGTGAATGGTCTGCGTGGAAACAGACGACGAACACCTTTTGCTGTCTCTCTCTTCCCCGCAATAGGACTCAGCCCCCGAGCTCGATTTTAACTCCCGTCTCCAACTCAATGAGAAGGCTCAATTGGCGAGGCTACTAAGTAAATTCTCAGAGGTAGTCTCCGAAACCCCAGGTTGTTCAACCCAATTCACTCATGAGATTGTTTTTAAAACGTAAGAACTAAGACTTACCTTATTGCCGTCCATTTACGCCCCGCGTCTAAATCTGAAGTAGAAAATTTGCTCAGGTTAGAGATCATCGATCCTTCCTAATCTGACTTTTGTCCTCAGAGTGTGATGGTCAGAAAGGCCGATCAATCATTTAGGATGTGCGTCGATTTTGCAAATTAAATTCAGTCACCTAGTTCGACGCTGAGCCCATACCTTTGATTGATCAAAACCTACATATTTTCGAAGAAGCAAAATTCATCTCTGAAATTGATCTTTGGTAGGCTGACCATCAGATTCCGCACTCCGAATCTTCTAAGAACTTTACAGCTTCTGCTACAGAGAAAGGCTTAATGCAATTTAGCCGTCTGCAATTTGGTATACAAATCGAATGATGCGTCGAATTGTATACGGCCTAGTCAGTGTACAGTGTAACCTTTTATTTGGACAACGTGTACGTTGCCACCCTACATGGGACCAGCACGTACAGTTCTTTCGCGCATTATTAATCCCTTTGTGCGAAAACGAACTCACGATAGGCCCGTCAAAGTGTCATTTCGCATAGCATACCAATAAATATCTGGGTTTTAAGATCGGAACGAACCATATTGGCCCCCAAAAAGACAAGTTAAAGCCATAGCTGAAATGCCGCTTCTCCGCACGAAGAAGCAGCTGCGGTCATTTTGGGGTTCTGTTGTAATTAACAGGCGCTTCGATCCAAATTTCGACACTATAGCGTCACCCCTTAATGAAATGTTAAAGAAACCAGGACGGGATCCTGTCAGTTGGACTACCCCTGCAGTGTCTAGCTTTAACCAGCTGAAGTAGAAACTGATCTCTGCTCCTATTTTAAGACTTCCGTATCAAAACAAAGAGTTTGGGATTCGTACTGATGCCTCACGTGATGATATAGGTGGTGCCGTCATACAGTATGAAAACGATGGAAGTGGATATCCATTTGCGTATGCGAGCAGGAAGCTGTCTGTCGATTCGACATTTTAGAATGTACCTTATAGGAACTGAATTCGTAATTGAGAGTGACCATAAACCATTTTCGTACCTTCGTAATTTCAAGATTCAAATTGGTCGACTAAGTGTTGGAGTCTGTTGCTCATGGAATATCAATTCCGTATTGTGTATATCAAGGGTACTCAAAATTGTATAGTGGATAGTTTAAGTAGATATCCTCTATAAGACCTTATTGCCATAAGTTAAGGATAATATTAGCGTATCTCCTTGTAAATATATTCGCTGATTTTTTTATATATAAGTTAATTGTTTGAAGTGTTGTATACTTATTCGCTGTTGTAGTGTATCTTTAGTTATAGTTCATTTTTTTTTCTTTTATTTAGATACCTAATGTGTTGTGTGGCTTAATTGTTTTTTTTATTGTATCGGTGCGTATATTCTGAAATAATTACTATTATTTGCTAACTCCGCTCATGTCCGAATTTTGTTTGTATCTTTTTGCACTAATTCAATTTTTATAACATCTCTTCCTTGAAGAAAAATTAGTTCGAGACATATTTTTTCGCACCCGACTTGTGGGGATAAAAATGTCTCCCTGAAAAGGAAGGAGTGTGGAAGAATAAGAAGAGGAGGAGGAATTCTCCCCCCCCCCCCCATGACTTCTCTATTTCGCCGTTGACCGCTTTTAATTCGTCTGCCCTATATACCGCGAAAATTAGAACAATGGAAAGACCATTAAGTGGGCATTAGGAATTCTCGCTATGTGCCCTTATCGCGACCCAAGGCAATTAAGAGTGTCTGTTGGCGATGAATCTCTCTCCGTCTATATAATTTTGGAGTATATATTCGAGACTTCGAAGTTCACATGCAGATTTTGTCTGAAGCCAGCGTCCAGTACGTTATCTATAGCGTCTTCCTTAGTCGAGAGGGAATCGACTACATTCTCGTCGAGAGAAGAATTGAGTGATTTGGCTATTCGTAGAAATAGTTGGGCGCGCTTCATCTCTTCTCACCACGTCTTCGAATTTTAAGGATCGGAAAAGCCATCCCCGAGACATCCTCCCTTTGTCTCTTAAGGATAAGAAGCCCCACCCTTTAGCTTACCGAAGTTGAATTGAGCGTCCCGTGAGACGCCCACAAGTTCAAGGTCGAACTTAACTACCTTCTCTTAATCAATGCACATCAAGGTAAAAGGATTTAACCCCCACTTCGACACGCTTCTCCCACCTTTACCGCGTCGAACCTCAAGGCCCCTTTGCTCTATATCTTGCATAATTGTAAAAATCATTACTTAATTAATTATCCCTCAGTTCAAACTTAATTGATAGTCTTAATCATCTTAGCAGTGACCCATCGATAGTTTATTGCATTGCCATTTAACTTTCCCTATATGTATATGTAATCTTTAGTTCTATTAAAGTATATTTTTGTAGCCGTGTTTTAAATATTCCTTAGCCAAACAACTGTGTATTTAAAGCACTCCTAGAACCATCCCCACTTTCAGCCTTAATTTCGGTCGTCCAGTAGGCTAGTGTGCGTATAATTGTGGAAAATATATTAATTTAGGCTAGACAAAACTAAGATATCTATGACTACGGTCGAATAGGATAGTATATTCTATACTTGTCTAGGATAGTTAATGCTAGGAAAGGTTATGCTATCCTAGGCTAGGCTAAGCTATGCTAACCTATACTAGGCTAAACAGCGCTATACTATGCTATGCTATGGTAAGCTGAAGTGTAATAGGCTTGGGCAGGCTATGCTAGGCTATGTTAGGCTATGCTAGGTAAACTATTTTAGGCTATACTAGTTTAGAATGTACTAGGCTAGGCTATAATATGATACGCTTGGCTATATTATGTTAGGTGTGGTTATGCTAGGATATGCTATACAAATCTAACTTATAATCTGCTAGGCTAGGCTAGGCTAGGCTATCGTATACAAGGATATATTGGCTAGTCTATAGTAACCTATTCTAGCTTAGCTATTCTAGGCTAAGTTACTCTAGGATACGCGCTGATAGTCTCTGTTATGCAATGCTAGGCCATACCTGGCGAGGCTAGGCTACAATAAGCTAGGGTACACTAGGCAATGCTGCGCAAGGCAAGAATAAGCTAGGCTATACTATAATATGCTAGGTTAGATTAGGGTCTACTAAGCTAGGCTGGGCTATAGTAGAATACGATAGGCTAAGCTATACTAAGTTAAGGTAGGGTAAAGTAGCCTATAATATGCTAGCTTATACTAGGCCAGCTAGATTATATTAAATAGGCTAGGTAAGGCCAAGCACAGCTAGGCTATTCTATTTTAGGCTAGGCTATCCTATGTTTGGGTAGGCTTGCCTAACTAGGCTAAAACAGGGTAGTTTATATTATGTTATGCTTGGGTATGATATGTAATGCTATACTAGGTAAGTTTAGGCTATTCTAGGCTATACTATGCCATGCTATGCTAGACAACACTATGTTATGCTAAAGTATGTGGCTATACTATGCAATTTTAGGCTAGCCTAGAATATTCTACGAGTATGCTATACTATACTTAATATACTATGCTATGTTATACTATGTTATGTTATACTATGCTATGCTATATTATGCAAAGCCGTGCTATGCTATACTATGCTATGCAATGATATTCTATAATATACTATAGAGAGGAATCCCCTTAGAATAATATTATTTCCCCACCTCCTAAGACATTCCTTCGGGAGAGAAAGCGAGCCGTTACTCCCCCCCTCCCCCCACATTCTGACCTCACCCTTTTTGGACTCGCCGCCAGGTCTTTGCAAAGTTTACAGCGAGGCATGACGCTGAAATTGAGGCTACCTCCCCACTGTCTCAATCTTCCCCCCCCCCCCTTTGGGTCGGGATATTACTTTGTAGGATTCGTCGTGAACGGCTTTTATGGCTCCCGCCGCTGGTCGCCCGTCTTGCCCGCTGATCCCTGCCTTTGACACTTCACCGCAAGGAGACGCTCGGGTTGTGTCAGCCGATAACGAAGGTTAGAGAAGGTCTCAATCTCTCTCCCTGTTTTGGAGAACTCTGGGTATATATGCACCCCCTCCAGGATTACATACAAATATGGTTGGACGAGACATCCCCGAAAGGAGTGAAATTCAACTAAGCTCTCTCCCAAAAAGTGTGAGTTACGGTCGCAAGCTAGAGAAGAGCTGGACATCACACTCGTATCTTCGGGTCAGGGAGAAGAGTCTCGTGAGGCAACGTCAGCCTTTCTCGACCGCCTTCCGATCAAGGATTGGAGAAGCCGTCCGCCGAAGTTCTTCTGGTGACCCGTTAGCTTGCTCCAGCCGAGTGTGGAGAAGTCATCGCTCCCCCCCCCCTCGAAGTTCATTCGGTGACCTCCTGAGGACAAGAGGCCCGCATCTCGCAAAACACATGTTCGAGAAAGTAGCCCGACCCACTGCAGGTTCGTGGATACCACCCGTGAGTAATCAAGATCACCAAGACCTCCCCCAGGTTTGCCCCACCTTATCCTCGAGGTTCAAAGGAACTAGATCACTCACTACTCTAAATCTCCCATCATAACCATTCAATAACCCAAGTTATCTTATTACTAGTCAGAGCTTAATTTCGTCTTATTCATTTACCCATATATATATATCCATATTTATTTTTGTGCCTTTTATTTAGTGTGTATTTAAAATATATTTTTGTCGTGGTGTTTGTTATATTGCTTGGTTACGCAGCTGCCACTATCTATTCAAATAACACTCTTACAACAATAACAGTTGTCGCCTTGCTTGGCCCACCTTACAGCCGTGTGCACATATTCCAGTACACTTGGCCATACATCGACATACTATTATCTAATCTCTTACTGTATATTATGCAATATTATGGAATACTGTGCTATTAGTGTGCCTCAATCTTTTCAACCTTCTAATTACATAAATGAGAGGTGCTCAAAATTTGCAGCCATACTTATGAATTTTAAAGTTATTTGTAGTCGCGTGCGAGTCTAGTCGCGGGCGACTCTACATCTCACTATGTTGGTCGGTCCCGTTTTGCTTATTTTTTTTCTTTTAATAACATCATAACTATTGGGCCGATTCTAACGAAATTTGAAAACCTTATGTTGTTTTACATTCTCTTTCGAATGCTATAATTGCCAAAGTTTTCCAAGGTTAGCCAGGGAATTATTTTGTTTTGGCAATAACATCATAACTTTTCGTCGTATACTCTGCTAGACTAGACAAGGATATAATAAGCTATAATCTCTTAGGAACGCCTATAATAGGCTATACTATGCTAGGATCTTATATGCTAAACTATACTATGCTAAGCTATGCTAGGGATATAATGTACAAGGGTTAGATATACTATATTGATTAAGGCTATAAAATGCAATGCTAGGATAGTATATAGTATGTTAGGTTAGACAATACTAAGCTATGCTTTTCTATGGTATATTAGGATAGTATAGCCTATACTTGTCTAGGATAGTTAATGGTAGGCTATGTTATACTATGATAGGTTATGCTCCTGTAAACTAGGCTAGATAAGGCTATACTATGCTAGGATAGGATAGGATAAATTATAATAGGCAAGGAACGGCTATGCACTGCTATGCTAGGTAATACTTTGTTATGCTATGATAAGCTAGCTAACCAAGGCTATAATAGGCTAAGCTATGCTAAGTTATTCTACTCTAGGGTATGGTATGCTATACTAGTCTATGATATACTAGGCTAGGCTATAATATGATACGCTTGGCTATATTATGTTAGGTGTGGTCATAAACCAGAATAAGTGGGGCACGGGACTTTTTGGTCAGCAGACCGAGTTTTTACTTTAATATAATTTTTGTTTTACTTTGTTACCTACTTAAAGGTTGTGACTTATTTTTATCATCTTGGGAAATTAAATGATTATTATTATATTAATAATTACATCTATTCCACTTTTTTTTCTTATTTCACAGTTTGAAACATATTCAACAGTGTGCTGAAGAGTACGTGGACTTCAGTATTACCATACCAGTTGGATTAGACCTACCATACTTTTAAAATTATGACAAGACTGGCGACATTCACATATTTGAACACCTAAATTGATTATAGGACAGTTATTGACATCGCAATTCCAAACTGGTTGACATTCTGAAATGTTGATGTGAAAAAGTACCCAGCAGCGAATCTTGCAAAGGATATTTACCCTAAAGTGCTTGAAAAGTGGAAACGAGGTAACAGTTCTTTTCTAGCCCCCGTTGTTAATCCAAGAGTCCCAATCTTAAAAAGATCTAAAAGAACTGGGAGCAGGCCAAAAAGATTTTCCTTTGAGAGTGTAAAGTAATAATCTAGAACACTGGAAAACCCGACCATTCATTGAAATCAAGCAAGGCCAATATGTATGTAGAGAAAGGAGAATATTTTCCTAAAGAACAAAATAATGACTACATTGTTCTGAACCAAATGTTTAGTAGAGGTAATAAATAATATAAATTTCTCAAGTGACATCATTTATACTTAAGGATAAATTTATGTCTCTTAATTCCGCCTGAAACTGACATTTTAACTTTAAAATCACCCAGCATGCCTATATAGCCTTTCAAAGAGACATCACACATTAAATCCCATCTTAATTGCGTCTCCACTATTTGACTAAGAACAAACACACTCGTGCTTCTGTTAATTCCGAGCTTTCTCAGAAATACAGGGTTTGTACTGCCTTTATAAATAATATTTGCTTCTGATACCTTGCTAATTTCCGGGTGTGAATGGATAGTTCGCCTTAATGCCAACAGTATCGCTGCAGTGAAAATAAACATTTTCATGTTAATATTATATTGTTTATAATGGCTTCACTAATGTTAACTTCACTAAGAAGAGAACGATGAATTGGCAATTATAGTTGGAATTGTAATAATCCTCTAATAATTTGGGTATAATAAATTAAAAATAAAGACTTAGATAAGTTTAACAAGCTGATATTAGAATTATAGAGGTTCTTTGTTTTAGTTTATAAAGGGAGATAGTTAGCTGAAAAGGTTTGATTTGAATTTATTATATCAAAAGACAAATATTAAGGTCCAATCGCATTCGTATTACCACTTACACTACCACTGCCACACCACCACCACCCACACTATCTACACCACCACCACCTACACCATCTACACGACTAATACCTACCCACCACCACCCACACCATTTACACCACCCCCACCTAAACCATCTAAGCCACCACCACCTACATCATCTTAGCCACCACCAACACCACTACAACCTACAACACCAGCACCTACACCACAACCACGACCATCACCAACAACACCAGCACTTACAACACCAGCACCTACATCACCAGCACTACATACACCGCCTACGCAACCACCACCTACAATATCTAAGCCACTACCAACACCACCACAACCTAAAGCAACATCACCTAAACATGCAGCACATACACCACCATTACCTACACAACCATAACCTACACCACCACCATCTACACCAACACCTACACCGACACCACCTACACCACCACTACCTACCCTACCACCACCTATACCACTAACATTTACACCACCACTAATTACACCAGCTACATCGACTACACAAACACAACCTACACGACCTTCCCTACCACCACACCGCTTCGACATACACCATCTACACCACTACCACCTACACCAGATACACCAACTACACCACCACAAATTACACTACCACCAAATACGCACCACTTACACCACCCACACGACCACCTACAACACCACTACGTACACCACTTACACCAGTACCACGTACACTTGATAGATCAGCTACACCACCTACATCCCTACCACCTCCACCCCCACTATCTCTACCAACCCAACCACAACCACATACACCACCAAAGCCTACATCATCATTACCTGAACCAGCACCACCACATACACCAGCACTACTGGAGTATGTTAGGCTTAAATTGGTAAGCCTACCCACCCCACCCCACTTCCACAAGCGGTAGCCTTGAACCGTGTCCCCCATGATTCACCCTTTCGCGGGTTAGAATAGCTTCGGCAAGAAGATTCGAGGCCATTCGAGAGAAGAGCTGTTTCACCTAACTCCCTCCCCCCCTTCCGCTGCGGAGAGATCCTCAGAAATATATAGTGCTCGTTTTCCATGAGACAGACACAGAGTTGAGAAGTCTCGCCCCGACCCAAGATGATTCCCTAGTTCCAAGTCAGGTGCTAACAACAAAGCAAAGTGACAGCTGAACTATTTTGTGCATTGTAATTAGCCCCAGCCAGTGAGGTAATTCTATTTAACGATCGCTACCAAGTGATTTTTCCGACTTCTTTAATCAACTCCTTTTAAAGCCCTCGTCGTTCGCCCCTTGTTTTCGGGTGGCCGAAATACTCTTCCCTGGACAGGACGTTACCCCCCCTTCCTTTTTATGGAAAACCGTAATCACTTTAAGTTCCCGCTCAGAAGTTTTGAGCGCCCTCGCCTTAGGTGCAGAAGACATCCGTGAAACCTTACCCCGTCGTCTCACCCGGAATCCTCCGTAAGCCAACCCCTCTGCCCCTTTATTAACCCATTTGAGTTAATTCCCCCCATTTGAATAGCCT
This sequence comes from Ceratothoa steindachneri, assembly GCA_963969495.1. Classification (NCBI taxonomy): domain Eukaryota; kingdom Metazoa; phylum Arthropoda; class Malacostraca; order Isopoda; family Cymothoidae; genus Ceratothoa; species Ceratothoa steindachneri. The sequence goes on along the minus strand of OZ018323.1, from coordinate 40,463,544 downwards.
CCTCTTGTAATACCTTAAATTTTAACCTCATAGTCTGATTCATAACTACACCTTCCCTCCTCGTTTACCGGTGTAATTTTGCCCATCAATTCTCTCATTATTTTTTTGTAAATAAAATTATATTTTTGTACAAACCTCTTTAAGTAACCTTGAGCGTTGCCATTGCTCACATTACATCTGACCTCGTTGCACTCCTATCTCGCCCTCCGCTCGTCGAAACTCGTGGTTTTTCCGTCCCTATGTTGGCTCGCCTTTAAGTTATTGGTCCCTCCCCCATAGATATAATATGGTATTGATTTAATATAATGTCATACCACGACAATCTTTTTTTGAAGGTCAATTAGCGTTCAATATTAAGGTGTGGTTTGGGTCAACCATTAATATATATTCATTTGTGTAATTTATTAAGTCTCACCTAAACTCGTTTAATTCACAACTGGGTAGTTTACTTTTGTTAGATTTCAATTCTTTGTTCATGTTTTATTTAAAGGTATAGTATCTTAGAAGTATTTAATTCAATCTTCGCAACGCTGAGCATGGCACTAGAAATCTTCAAAGATTAAAATAACGTAATAATAATAATAATAATATTACACTCTTAGAGAAAACTTAATCAAGGAGTTTTAAGTACCTAACAAACCTATACGTACGTACAACACGAATCGGTCTTTGCAATACCTCGACAGAGATCTTTAGGTTGTTTTACATCTCTTTCGAATTATATATTTGCCAAAGTCCTCCCAAAGTTAGCCGGGGAATTATTTGCCAATAACTTCAATTTCTAACTATTCCACCGATTCTACCAGAATTTGAAACCCTTATGTTGTTTTATATTATTTTTCTGAGGATATAATTGCCAAAGTCCTCTCAAGGTTATCCTGGGAATTATTTTGCAAAAACTTCGTAACTTTTAAGCTGATACTAACGAAACTTGAAATCCTTATTTTGTGTGACATTCCCTTTCGAATGATATAATTCCCAAGGTCGTCCCAATGTTAGTCCTTTTTTAAGTTTTGAAGATCGTAAGGTTTTAAATGCGTATAAGTGAGATCACGCGACTTTTGGTCCTCAGACCTTGTTCTTGATCAGAATTAATCGAATTTTTGTAGTGTTGGCAACATAAATTGATTTGACCTTTAAAAGCAAATTCCATATTATTGGTATTGAGCCGAATAAGACCAAAACCTGGACAAGGTAGAACTTCTTATTAATAGTGATTTGTATTTTATACAAAATCTAGACAAGATAGAAAAATCTATTCCAGATTTAAAATCAGACTAAAATAATAAGCTAGGAGAACCTATTTGGTCCTCTGTTATCATTTATTGAACTCAATTAAAATTGGGAGTTTGCAACTATGCTTTTGAAATTAACAGTTAGTCATGAAAAAATCCGTTACATTAAAAAAGACGAGATGTTATTTTTATAAGCGCTTTTTAAAAGCCTATTTTATTATACTCAATAAAGACGGCTGCAAAGCTTCCACCAGCCAAGCGAAGGCAAGTTCACAGAATTAAATTACATACAATTGTAAATAATCTATTTTTAATAGTGTACCCTCATATACGGGTATATTAGGCCTCACTACAAAAACTAAAGTGCTTTTGTAAGCAAGATTACTGTGAGTCAAAATGCGACTACCTGAAATTTCAATTCCAATGATGATAGCAAATACCTATAAAAAGACTTGTACATTGCAAACTAAAACTGCTGAACACTATCTGACGAGGTAAATCTTACAAAAATTCACATTGAAGTCAATCACATTAAATGAGATATAATTAGTCAGTGTGGAACATGACGATACGGGAATTTATCACTGATACAAGTGACTATCACCTATTATGCGACAAAGGAGAAGAAGATCAAGGGCATCATGGAGTTGGATTCCTGATAAATAGCGCACTCAAAGAAACGATAATAGAGTTTCGCGGCATATAGCAAGGAATAGCTTATGTAAGCTTGAGAGTCTCTAAGAAGTACAGCCCTAAAGTAGTACAATTGTACACACCAACATCTGCTAGTACGAGTACGTGGAAGATTTACATACATAGATTCCATCATGACATCAGGACAAGCCTAAATAAAAACAAATCCCATTTTAACTTCGTTATAGAGACTCTAATGCAAAAGTAGGACAAGTTTAGGAGTCATAAATAGGAAGGATCTCATCGGACGAAAGAAATGAAAGTGGACAAGATCTGGCTAAGATTACACGGGCCCAAAACCTCAAATTGCCCATACTATGTTCTTAAAGAAAGCATGAGCAAAGATGGACTTATAGAAGCCCAAAATATGATATATACAATGAAATATATGCTAGTTAACAAAGAAAAGGTCAATATAAATATAAAATAATTTATCACCACCATTTCTGGCATTTGTCTCAACTGCTGACAGAAGTCCTTTCTCATCTTTCTGAATTTTTGTTGCATTGTTCACTTTGTTTCCAATTCTTAGTTAACTAATGAAAATCATCTCTCCATCTTGTTGTTGGTCTTTTTTCCGGTCGTATTTTATCAAGTGAAGTCCTGACAATAATATTTTGCTCAATTTATCGTCTTAGAATCTTGTCACATGGGCTGTCCAGCTCCATTTGTTTATATCTTTCACTATATCATGATGTTTGGTTTGGTCAAGCATCCAATGGCTGATTTTCTGTCACGCTAAAATATTCCCATCTTAATGCCTTTATAGGCTCTGTGTTGCTGTAAGTTTTAATGTTTTTTGGTCATGTTCCAAGTTTCTGCTCCCATAGATTATAGTTAGCATTATGCATTGGTTGTATAATTTTCCTTTCATCCACATGGGCATTTTATTTTTGAAGACTATGCTTGCCTTGCCAAGCAGTCTCCAGCCTAGAATGATTCTTCCTAAGATTTCCTGATCTTTTCCCAGCGATATTTTCATCTGTTGACTCAGATAGTTATAATCGTCTACCAACCATTTCAATTTAGTCGTTGTCAATTGTGATGGCTATCATATCCACCTCTAGTTGGTTTGTCATGCCCTTTTGTTTTGCAAGATTTAATTTCAGGCCGACATCTTTTTGGTTTCTGATAGTGTACAAATACCAAATCTAGAGTCAAATCGTACTTTGAAATTTTTTTCGATGATCTAGTTGAGGGTATGCATGTGATTAATTGTTGAGACGCCCTTTCTCAAGCCAGCTTGTTCTTTCATTTATTGGTCAACTAACTGGTTTTATAGTTTGTTAGTAATCAATTCCTTTGAAGAGTTTGTAGAGACAGGAGAGAAGGCTAATTGGCCTGTAGTTTGTAAGGTCTGTTAGATCACCATTCTGTGTAGAAGTATTGTCATGGAATTGAGCTAAACCTCCTGAATCTTGCCTTCTTTTAGACATTCAGCGAAAAGACAAGCTAATTTGTCTACAATGACTCCTCCAAAATCCTTCAGCAAGTCCGAAGTGAAGTTTTCCTGAAATGGTGTTTTTTGCTTTTTCATTTGATTAATTGTAATTAAAATGCCTAATCTAAGAACGGCCAGAACATTTTTGGGGTGTTTATGGGTATTTGTGATTCCGGATAGTGTTGTTGTTTGAGTCCACCCTTTCATAATACTCCTTAGTTCTTTTAACAATTCTTTCTCGATTTTGAATAAATATACTACCTTCATCTTCTTTTTTATAGCTACTAGGATAGATTATCCATTTTAAAGTCCTTTATTAGTCATTTTTTATATTTTTTTATTGGTCAATGGTCTCTTCAACAATAGTTTTATTACATTTTCTGATGTCAACTCTTTTTTCTTTTTTATGAGATTGTTTAGGTCTGCTAATTTAATTTGTTGGTTACTTTAAGGTCTTTCTTCCGAGTGTTTGTTGTTGTTATTACTGTGTGTTGTGTAGTATATTTTATCAGTGTCTGTTATGTGTTTCTATGTGTTACTAGGGTGACTAGGATTTTCAAGGTATGCTTGGTGAACAAATTCTTTCATGATCTTAATGGATTTATTTGTGTAATAGAATAACTTTCTTCTCTCTTTCTGAATATTAATTTTTATCTTATTCCTATTCCTCATGTGATTTATTGATAACTTCGAAATTATTCGGGCATTTTCGTGGAACAGCATGCAATCAATTGCATTGTATAACTAATATTTTCGGCTTTTCCAAGTAAAATTATTCTGTTGCTTCTTGTTCACGAGAGTGTTGGCAATTTTGAGGTCTTGGACCAGTGTAATGTCAAACAGATCTTGTCTTATTTTATTTTGTTTCCCCAATTGAAAACTTTTATATTCATGACTTATCACCTTCCCCTAATTTTGCATTAAACTCTTGATAAAATCCATCCTCTTAGTTATTCGGACTATGCCGGAGCTTTTTTAAACTTACTTCACTACATTTCATGTACATATAAATAAGTAGGAATAAAAATTAATGAATTTAGCTTTAAAAATGCAAATAATATGAGACAAAATCTTTAAATCTCTTAATTTTCGTTTAAATCACTAATTTTTTGTGAAGCCAGGGTTGAAAATTAGAGTTTTCTGAGTGTCTACAAAACCTCCTGATTTCTTTAGCACAACGCCATCAAATGAATTAATTAAATACCATGATAGTAGATTTATAACTATTTATTTATGGCACGAAAACATTTAACTGTGCACTTGATTTGCCCTTAGCCATTGAAATATCCCTATGGAGGCTGGTTGAAAGAATTTGCATACTCTCAGATTCCTGTCCAGTAGCTTAAGATTAGATGCTGCAGCAGATGACCAGACAGGAGAATAATACTCCAGACAAGAAATGTCTTAAAAAATTCGACAAGATTTCCTAAGTTAACCAATCTTTTGGGCATCAGAAGAAAAAATAGAGCGCACATCTTGTTCAAAGGTAAACTTGCTGTTCAATAGAACTATCAAAGTTTTAAAAGAGAGGCAAGTATTCAATACAACATTGTTTATGATAAGACAAGGATCATTGGGGTACAGTGTTTTAGATCTACTAACAATCATACTTTGGCTTTTATTTGCATTCAGCTTCATACTCCATAAATTGCACAAAACATTTATCTTTGTAGTCAGAGATCAAATGCGTTTGAACAGAAGAAGGTATAACTCTTATCAAAGTAGAATCATCAGAATAAGCAACTAGTTGTTTTTTTTTCTAACCCACATATCATGTGTATATAGAATGAATATCAGTGGGCCCAGAATAATACTTTGGGGAACACCAAAAATCACTGTTCTCCACTAACCAAGCTGCACCTCCACAACTCTTGTTGTCTACGGTAAGTCAAGAACTCAGTTAGAATAGTGAGAAAAGGGCCACCAATACCCAACTGTCTAACTTTGTAAATCAGTGCTTTTTGATTAACACGATCAAAGGCTGAACTAAAATAAAGTCCAGCCATACAAGCTTCAAAACCAGAATCTAAAGCTTTTTGAACCCTGTTCGTAATGGTTAGGACAGCATCACAAGCTCCAAGACCCTTACGAAAGCCAAACTGCTGACTTGAAAAGAAATTGTTTCTTTCATTAAATGCATTTAAACCTTTCGACAACAAACGCTCAAAGAGCTTAGACGGAATAGGAGTGATGGAAATTGGACGGTAGTCTGAGGTAAAGGAGCCAGCAGAGACAGACATAGAAGTAGGAGTAACATTAGTAGTCCTCCAACACAAGCCCAACTTTCCTTTCCTAGATAACTTGTGAAAGATAGCGGCAATCTTGGGGGCTACAAAATGAGCAGTCTAACAGATAATAAAGGAAATATACCATTAGGACTAGAACCACCATAAGGATCTAGGTTTAGCATCAGCTACTTAATTTCATGTGATCTAAGCCTATTGTCAACTTAGTTTCAGAGTGACATGAATAAGGGAGATTTAACTCTACATCACTTTGCTCTTCTTCAAGACATTAGCAAATAGTGTTGCTTTATCTTTTGGGCAGGGAGTAAGAGACCCATCTGATTTAAAAAGAAGTTTACATTATCCAACAAGAGAAACATTATTCAACGAAGTAAACATTATCCAATCTTTATAGTTTTTCATACATCTGATTGGTCCAATCAAAAATTCTTATGGGCGAAAAATAAAGCATTGGTAAATAATGATAAGCAAAAAGAAAAGTCATACTACAACCCTCTACTGATTTCCTTACTGCGAATCGTAGGTGAAGAGAAGATCCAGAATTTCAAGATCGCCGTTTAAGTCCAGCTGCAACCGAGTGGAGTATCCACCCAGCCTATTACGAGCGTGAGCAAACCTACGTTGAGAATCGAAGGCGCGTAGCTCGTATGAACAACTTCTTTTGCTACAACAGCAGTAAAACTCTGTTTCTAATAACCTTTCTGCAAGTTAAGGTCTTTATAATCCGCCTGCATCTGACGTGTCCAAACTAAGGAAAGAAATCCCGTAGGTGAGAAGAAGAAGGGGCCTCAATCTGGGGTGGAGTGAACAGGAGAGGTAGCAGGATCCTGTTAGATATTTTACTTTGGTAAGGTAAATATATAGCGATCGCTACCGGGTATTGAGATAACTGAGGAACGAAATCGAATAACTAATCAAACAGAAATCAGGCGAGGGATGGGATATCATGACCAAAGTCAATGTTGAAAGACATCCAAAGAAATTTTGGAGCAAGTAAAAGAGACAGAAAGGCACTGCCCCTAAGAATAGAACCAATATCAAAGTCAATGCCATTAAAATTACTGAAGATAGAGAGATAGAACGAAATTTCAGAGAATGCTGGGGAAACCGATTCAGAACAGATGATGAGGAGAATGAGAACTTTAATGCAAAATATGAGAAGAAAGTAAGCGTTAGGCTTGGAGATATAAGAGATGAGCTCACGCCGCCTCATACTACCTATGGGACAGGTCTCGCCAGAGAGAAGAGAAGACCCTTTATTCATGAGGAATATGAAGCAGCTCTAAAATTCTTTCAACAGAAGGCGCCATGAAAAACTGGCATCACGAAAATGCACCTAATGAATGCTCCCCAAAATATCAATGAGGTCTTATTGAATGGCTTCAACGTTTACCTTAATGTCTGAAATTTCCCAGCCCAGTTAAAAGGGCCAGAAAGATATTCCTGGTGAAGCCAGGTAAACCGAAAAAGAATTTAAGCAGGTAAATGATTATCCCACTTTAGGAGTTGATGGGCAAGTTTCTGGAGAAGCTCCTAAAAAATAGGCAAAGGAACTACTTAGACACCAAAGATTTATATTATAATCGGCATTGGCATTATTTACTGAAAAAATTGGCATCGGCAAGGCGAAAGACGGCAACGTGGATGTGGTGCTTTGTGACGTATGATCTTAGTATCGACCGAAATATAAAGAAGGTTCTCTACGACTATTTATAAGCTCTGCAAGCAGTCTTAAAAATAAATGGCATTGAAGGGTAGCCATGCGGCCTGCAAAGAGGGGTGCCGCAGGTGGAATACATTAGTCCTACCTAAGTATATATATATATATATATATATACATATAGGCGAATTTCCCAACCACAATTCACCGACAACGATTCAAGGAAAATGAGAAAAAAATATTCGAATTTGAAATAAATATGTAAATAATTTGTGATTTAATTCTTAATTTAACATACTTTTATATTCGATATAGGAAATAATTATTTTCCTAAAATTTATTTAGGATATTATAAAAACAAGGTAGCATTTCTTTGCGTAGTATTTATTAAGAATAGTTAAAATTCTTTAATGACAGAACTATTAAAAATGACAAATTATTTTAAACTAAACTTAAAACTAAAAATTGGTTTATTTAAAACGAGAAAGAAAGGCTATGGGCTATTGCCTTCATATCTTCTTTTCAGTCGACTGAAAAAAATGGAAGAAACGTCCTTTTAACTCTACGCTTGGGAATTTCTTTTACATGCCTTTATCATTTCGGGTTCAAAATCAAGAGTATCAATTTGCTAACAACGTATAAAAGATGAGGTGATTCGATTTTCAAGACCATCAATGAAGGAGACAATAAAATGTGTATTGAGCGGTGACTTAGTGGTTCAGCTGTTTCATACTTGATTATTGACTAACTATGAACAAGTGTACTACCATAACCTTAATTATTTACTTCACCCACCTATTTTTCAATCCAAGTTAATTCAGGGATTTGTTGTTTCGGCACTTTAATATTTACCATAATTTTTTTTTCTCTGATGAAGTGTGTATATCGATAAATTGAGCATGTCGATGAGTTGTTGTTGGTAAATTCGCCGGATCCCATAAGTATATATAAAGGTTGGAAAAAATAATTGGAAACTTTTTAAATTCAATGAATATTTATTTAATAGGGAGTTGGTCGTCCTTTTGCTTTCTGAACAGCGTCTACGCGCCTTGGAATTGATTCATACAGCTTCCTGACTTCATTGAGACGAAACTTGAGCCATTCTTCTTTCAATACCTGCTCCAGCTCTTTCAGAAAAGACAGTAGAGGGTAACGATTTCTAACTTGTCACTCCAATACATACGACAAATGCTCAATAATATTAATATTTAAAGATTGTTGGGTCACTCCATCTGTTGTAGCTCACTCATATGCTCTTCATACCAATTCTTAACCACATGAGCGGTGTGTATTTGGGCATTGTCATCTTGGAAAAAACACTCGCCATCAAGGAATAATGTACTGACGATGAGATGGACTTGATCTTCCAACATATTCAGATATTCGGTGCTTTTAGTCCTACCATGCAGGGCAACGATTGAACCAAGAGTATTCTAAGATATGGTGGCCCAAACCATCACTGACCGTCTTCTGTGCTTCAGTGTAGAAAGAAGTCAGTAACGATTAAAAGCTTCCCCGGGCTGCTTTCATACATAAACTTGCTCTGCAGTGGGGAAAAGAGAGGAAATGGAGTCGTCGGTTGGTCTCTTAACCAACCCTTGTGATGTCTACACCAGTTCGCCCTTTTCTAAATGTTTTGATGAGAAAGTAGAGTTTTCTTGATAGCGGCTCTTCTATGATATCCGGCTTTATTGAGCTCATGGTAAAGAGTTTTTGTTGAAACTGAGTTAGTGAGATATAGTCACTTTAGGGAAAGTTGTCTAGGGACCTTTCATCGCAATGCGTTTCAATACTTATCGGTCTCTTTCAAAGAGCTTCGAAGTACTGCCGGAATTAATCCCCATACTGGAAGTTGTCCCCTGCTTCTTGAATTCTGTCATAGTCCTTAATATGGTAGCTCTCGAAAAACCAAGGAGTTTAGCTGTTCTGGTGATGGAATACTCGGCACTGTGAATTTTTGGGGTACAAAGGGATAGCCAGAAATTTTCGAAGGTTGTACCCTCCAGGGTAGCGTCTTGGTCATAACGGAGGCTTCTACTTTCCCCAAAACTACACTAACCTCTCAAAATACTTTTATACTCCTAAATCCAAAGGGCTTAGCGTATAACTGGCGTATCTAGGCGGAATATGCGCTGTCAATAAAGGTCGCGCATGGATTGAGAGCAGTTTGTGATTGATGGGGACACCATGCACTTATTTACAAGTAAATCACGCTATTTAAACGGCCCGGGGCCGAATGGTATCTCCTTGACATCGATAGGTAGGCGCTCAATGGGGGACATGCGAAAGGCGCCATTCACAAGGTAGAGACCCTGTGTTCTGTTCGGAGCCACCTTCTACATTACACGATCAGCTGCGAGTGTATAAAACGTATATCCGTATGTAAGATTCTAAGAAATCTAGGATGAGTAAAATATGAAAGCAGTAAGTAACAAAGAATTTCCTTCGCGCGAGTAACAGAAATCCTAATGCTGTGAATATTTGCCTCAGGTTAATTAAACGTAGATCGAAACAAGACCACTTGGGGAGTCTTTGGTAGCTGCACAAATCAACTAACTTAATCTTTGACAAGAAGAACAAAAATAAATGCTTTTCTCTAAAACAAGAGGTGCGTTTCAGTTTCTATTTGAGTCAAACTTGAATGCTTGGCATTTAGACTTCAGCTAAAATTCGAATTGTAGACTCCGTAGAGCGAAGAAAGATTATCTTTTGCCAGCACCGAGCTGATATCTTTGATGCTCAAGGCAAAGACTGTGGCAGTGAGGAAAATTTCTTGTTTGACGCCCTCTGCCTGCCTTTTTGAGATGAAAAGGGCTACCTATCTCCATCCGAACACGGAATCGACGATCTCAGAAATGAAAATTCAGAGAATTGACCTCAACTCCATCTTTTGTAAGTTCTCCAAGTTTTTGTATTGCATTGCATTATCATATGTCTTCTCCAGATCGAAAAGAGCCGTGGCGCAGCGCTGTATATAAAGGAAGGCATCGCAGATATTATTTTCAATCTCGGAACATAACACCCTCCCCTTGAGTAGCTGCACTGTGCAAATGAGAGCGGGACTCTGCACATTTATCAAATGCTCCATCAACTTGAATACGCAGAAGGTTTGATAAATTAGGCGGAAACCTGCCGGGTCAAAGTGATCAGCCGCGCTTTGCAAAAAACATCCACAGTAGCCATTCGAAAGGAGTCCTGGAATATAATCTGTTGGAAAATATGGGAGAAATATTTAGCAGCCCTCATTTTTTTTCGATGGAAATAAACTTCAGTCAGCGGCCTTCAGCGAAATCATGAGCTGCATTGAATGCTGGAGGAGCAGCAACTCGGCTACAAAATGCGAACAAAGATGTCGCGAAAGATTTCGCCATGGATGCGGATGCCAAGATTGCAGTCCTGTTGTCCGGGAAAATGAGAGAGCTGTCCGGCGATAACTTGCTTAAAGTCCTTTTGAATTGCCCTCACATATCTGCAAGAGAGGTCTTCCCATTAAGTGAAGATCATTAGGACATGCGGAAGCTCTCTTTGAAGAGAATACCTGCCCGTTTTTGGAGCCCTCGGTAATTGAAAGGATCCTTTTCTTTGATTTATTCTTAGTCTTCCTTTTTGCAGAGGAGAAGACCAGTGAAACAGCTTCATTACCCAACCGGAAGTTGCCAAAGGGCCTGACAGAGCATTTTTAGTAAAATACTTCTCCGAAATGGAGAAAAAATATATTGACTGTCAAGAAGGGACCATGCAGGGGAGGATGTCCCTCCTCTGGACTTTGACTCCTGTAGACCTTGTGCTGACTAAAGAGGACCTTGAACAGAAACGATTTCAGGTCTGGTCTGTGGCATTGACCCTAAGTTCGACCCCAATAGATACCCTTTCCTATAGGTGGAAGCACCTCCTAGATTATTTTAGACGCAGCATAGGCCCTCAATTACCCTCCTAAGCTCTTTGATATCCTGACTCGATTTAAATAGGGCCTATGGTCCATCACAAATGTCCTTGGGGCCGACATGCATACATGCAATGGAGAAATCTGGTGCCCATAAAAATCAAATCTTGGGTCAACAATAGGAACTGGCAAGGCAGAAGGCGTATCACCGCTTCTTACTCATCTACGGGCTTATAGCGATTCGCCGTATCTTAACGGCTTGGGTGGAGGAACACAGATAGCACAACCTCTGTCTTGCCGTGTTCTAGTCTGGCCTCTGAGAAGTCAAACGATGACCCGTCGCGCATGGATAGTCGCCCAGAGGCAACTCTACAACTGGTTTCAAAGATAAATCAACAAACTTCTCATAAATGGAGAGGAAGAAACTCCCTCTATGCTTGAGGGTTCTTAGTGGGCCCCTTGAAAATGCACATTGGATACCTTCGTCACAGAGGTGGAGCTGTTCGGGGGCAACTCCAATGATATCAAAGGGAAAATATCTTTTCCGCAATCAAATGGTTTATGGGGAACCCTCTCAACCGATCAGAGTGGTGTTGTCTTTAAATACCTCGTCTGACCTAACACAAAAGTAGGGCGAATATTTATAAATAAGGCCGTTATTTGAAATGTTTTAAAATTATGAAAACTTGAAAACAGACGAAAATTCCGATTCTTGCGATCAATGAAAAGACAAAAGAGGCAGTATAGGCAGCCGCTCATGCATATACTCTTTCTGGTTTTGATCTTTTCAGAGATCTATCCTTAGTGCGTTAACGTTGCTATTCGTGGCTTGTGTAAGGATGCAATCATACTAGGAGTTGCCCAGTAGATCGGTCTCTCCCGTAAAGCTGCATCTCCAAACTGAGCAGCTAGACAAGCAGGGCAACCGGGCGGGCTGCCTTCATAAGACGTACTAATCTTCGATAGGACGGCCAAGATCTGAAGATATGTCTAGCAGAACCATAGATATGGGAGCCAACAAGGAAGTAAAGCCCCTTCCCCGTTATAAGCAGTAGAGCCTTTTTCATCTGAAAACGGCTGCCATGAGGTAGTCAGCCCATTCGACACTAGGAAGTTGTTATTGTGTCAGAACCAATGTAAATTAACATTAATGGCGTCCCTTGTCTCTTGCTTCCTATGGTCGTTGATGTTGTTGACACAGAATGACGTAGCTGATCAGGTCATTAAGCCTCAACAGAGGCTTGAAGGGATAGTCGTATAAAATGGGGAATTAAGAAGAAGCCCAACATTTTGGCAGGGCCTCGTTAGAGATTTAAATTCAACCCAGTGACGGTGCTTCCATAATTTGTACTCAAGCTAGGAAGACGTGCGTTTCCTTCAGGTACCAACTGTAACAGGCTGCGTAGGTTAGCCTCATGCACTAAGGAGGTTGAAGAGAGTTGGTACAGAAGAGCAAAAAGTAGATATTAGTAGAGTGATGAGGAGAGGCGAAGCTAGGGCAGGCAATTGCTGACTCCCGCCAGCACGGATTTGAGAAAAGATCACCGTACTTCTTACGGGTTTAAGAGAACTGGGAAAGAAAGGAAGAGAGTAAATGTTAGCTGATGAAAGAAGAGTGGTTAAGCTGAGACCGGAAGAGGTATCCACATAGAGAATATTTATACTTTTATATCCGAGTGCATTGCAACTTCAGCCGACTTTGACGCGGGGTAATTTCGTCGAGTCGTGTTGCGGTTGCAGATGCCCATTTTTGACCTCGAGATATTAACGTTAGGCACTTATTCTTGCTGTTATCATAGAAGAGATGGAGATTAGTTTCATGAATATGGAGTTTATGTCTGTAAATGTGGCTGTTAAGATATTTTCCGGCAATATCATCACCGTAAGCCTAATTATAATTCCCAGAAACTCAGGACGTTTCACATTCGGTCCTCTTGCTTGTGGTCGGCTGTGTGTAAGATGGCCCTTAGATAGATAGATGTACCAACATGCTTTATAAACGAAGCGACGACCAAACAAATTTATTATCGGTGAAGTTCGTCAAACTAGCCTAAGTTCCGGTATCTTTTTAAGCACGCTCGCCGCTCTTCGTCTCAGGCAGACGGGAAGAATATCTTTGCCGAGTTATGGATGAGAGTCAAAGGACCTTGTGGCACGTTCTCATAGAACTCACTTCCCATTCTTTATGACAACAGAAGAGCAATCTTGGACCCAGCAGACGTGACTGTCTAGTTTGCGACAGCTTCCTCTACATTCTCAGCCATGCGGCTGCTAAGCCAGCATTTAATGCACGTGGTGATGTAGCTGAGGACCGCCTTTCTCTCTCCCTTCATGGTCCGGATGATGTCCTGTATACCATGCTTTGAAACTGAGGATATTATCTCAGACTTGTCAATTGGCCACTGCACTCATTTATCACAAACTGGGGATAGATAATTCTATCCTGGCCGGTATCTACCAAATTTCTCTAACATTTTGCATGTGCAATTGTATGAAGAAATTGGTAAGTCCTAGATTATTATTTTCATTGTAGAGCGAAAGCCACCTCTCTTCTGGATAGTGTGGCTTAAGCAAAATCCCCCTAAACCCCCGATGTTATGTTTAGGCTAAAAGAATGTTATCTGTGAATCGGGCTAATGATACGGTATAGCGATAACGCATTGTTGAGATCCGCCAACAGATAGGACTGATGGGACACCTCCCAAAGATTATCAAATACATGAAATCGGTGCTGGTGGAAGATGTTCTTTGCTATGGTCTAATTTGACGAGCTTTCTATCTTATTTGCTGCGGCACACATGCCAACTCTGGAGTTTCGATTCTATGAGACATTAAACTGCCTCTCTCACTATGCAGACGCCTAAAAGTTTTTAGTTTACCTTGATCAAGAGTAAGGTACTGAACTTGTGTCGTTATCCATGGATCCATCTTGAATTCGACATATTCCTTACACAGTGATTTTTCTGCAAGTTATAGACTCACAATATTTCCTTTGCCTTCATTTCGACTAACGCCCAACCTGCGAGGCAAATATCGTATTCTTAGGTACTCATGCCCCTGAACATTCGTCATTTCGTCAAGTTCAACACTTATATTGCAGATATGGCTACTGCTTGGTTGTTTTATTCTTCCTTCAGTCACTTAAAGATAGAGTATGGATGCGAGTCTACGCACCCGCCACCATGCGTAAATTACAAAGGCTGTACACGATCCACTACACGCCTGCTTCAGAAACCGTTAAATTTCGCACGTCTCTTATTGAGGGCCAGCATATCGATGTTTGGGAGATGCCAATTCCTATGCGCGGTGCAAAGAGCATTATGCGCTTATAGGACTGAGCCCTGCTTCTCCCTCATTTGCCAAGCTTCTCATCGCATCCTCGGCTAATTTTGTTGGTGCTATACCACCCAAAGTTGCCATTCATACTCTAACCTTAAGGCACATCCGCTTAGGGATTGTGAAATTTTTCGATACCTCGATGTAGCTATCGGTACACGACAGCCTCTGCCTTAGCACAAAACACCACCCAATTTTTTATCGAGAAGGAAAGAACGATTTTGGGTTTCATATTTTTCAATAGCCGCCTAGTTTTCGACGACATGGTATGGACGCAAAACTCTTCTATGAGAAAAAATAATCTTTTACGCTAATTTTGCATCAGGCACTCTATACGGTTGCAGAGCAGAGAAATGAATATGAATATAGCGCAAATTACAGTTTTAAATAAGACAAATATTATTTTCATAAAATACTATTTGATGATTTCTAATGATTGAAATTGATTACTAAATTTAACAATATATTTCGCTGATGAAGTTGCTAAATTATTCAAAATACCTTTGTTGTAGGGAGTTAATAAAAATTTATTGATTTGCGCCTCCTGAATTCAAGTTCTAGACACTCATTTATTAAACAATATTTAATTGTAATAAGGCATAATTGTAATAAGACTATTTGTTAGCACACTTCGGATTCCAATGCTTGTAAAATTCCGCTAGTATTGCGTTCAATACTTTTAGAGCACACTTAATGTCACGCTGGGTCTCTTCCAGTGGAGATGAATGTCTCCAAGTCCAAAGAAGGGGTTGCCTTCCATCTCATATCCACTCTATTTGACGTCAGGGGCTCTACTAGGCAATGCGCAAATTTTCACGGCCAAGTTGGTTGCAAACATCGATTGGTACGGGAGATAACACGTTGTGCTTTGTTTGGAGGTCGATTTTTTATCTATTGCGACTCTCAAAAAGCCCTGGATGTTCTTAGGGTTTTGGAACTTTCCCGCCCACGTTTCCTGGTATCCTTAACCCTACGGTAACTTGAACCGGTAGAATAAAAAGATTATCTTCTGCTGGATTTCTGGAGATTTAGGGCTTGCGGAGAATAAGCACGCATATGAGGACGCAAAAGACTCCTTTTGGAATGGGCAACCAGACTTCAGTTTGGCTCTTCCTCACACTGATTATATATAATGAATTGGTCCGCAAAGAAACTGGAGACGGCCGATAGAAAGTTAAAGTTTTTCTCCATCGCACTATGACTGTTCCAGTTGACCTAACCCTCAATCTACATATTTCCCTAGATCTTCACTGGTGCTTGATATGATATCCAACTGGTAACCCGTTCAGCAACATTACAGCAAGAATAGTCTTGCTTCACTAGCAAATTTTAACAAAGCAGGTTGAAAACTTGCAACTGGAGGATCAACGATACTTCCTTATTTTACTTGATAAAAGTTTTTTGAACTTTGTTTCAAATGAAAACAACAGTACTACCACAGGCGATAAGTCCCTAAATATCTGTATCCTTAGCTGTCAGCTCTCCCTACTCTTTATGAAGATCTTTATTTCTCTTTCTTTCCCATTACTTTTTGCCATTATACAATTGCTTTTTCACTAGATGAAGTGTAGCTTTGGGTCTGTGTGTCGTGCTAACATTTGGTATCGTGCTTTTTGCTTGTAAGTGTGGGAATAAAGCGGTAATGGAGGATTCAAATCCTGCAGCGCTGGCAGCCTCGTAACGTTTGACAAGAGAAAAATGTATATTTCATCTTTTCCTATCAGCCCAAATTCAGTCGTCTTACTGTATAAAATATGAAATCAGTAAATTACTTATATCATGTAAATTTCATGCCCAATTATTTACTGGAAAATTCATCTTAAAGTCATTTAACGAGTTAATT
Organism: Ceratothoa steindachneri; assembly: GCA_963969495.1. Taxonomy (NCBI): domain Eukaryota; kingdom Metazoa; phylum Arthropoda; class Malacostraca; order Isopoda; family Cymothoidae; genus Ceratothoa; species Ceratothoa steindachneri. The sequence continues at coordinate 40,447,207 of OZ018323.1, read as the reverse complement.
AGCCTTTAAAAAGAAAAATATGATGTAAAACAAGTGGTACAAGGTTTTTTTATTCTGACTTCTGCTTCTGACTCCTTTCGAGCTTTCTCAAATTAACAAAAAAGTCTGTGGAAGTTCCAGAGGAGCTCAAACTTTAGCAATTAAGAACTTTGTACCACTATTGCTTTCTCTTATCCTTTCTTCCCATTTGTTGTCAACGACACCCATAAATTTGAAGAGGAATAGAAATAGGTAGTGTTGTATTCTATTTCATTGTTTCTTTGTAAAACGTTTTGAGTTTTCATTTACCTATAATCTGCAAACGGAAATAAATAAATCAATAAGGAGAGGCAAGGGAGATAATATAGTTTATGAAAGTTAAAATTTTATTACCTTGATCCAGCCTCTTTCATCGACTTTAGATGTCTATGTGTTCATGATTTCACAAGCATGATGAGGCGTCGAGCTTCTTCAACAGGGGAACAAATAAAATTCTCCCCAGATGCTTAGATCAAAGATACGATGTAGACCTCCATGTAAAATGGTCGAACTTCTACTCAGTAAGAATTCTCTGAGATGCAAACTTCCTTGCAATTTTTTATCGAGAGAGAAAAAACAATTTTTGGTTTCCCATTTATCAATAGCCGCATGGTTTTCGACTACTTACACAATCTCTTAAACAATTTCACAGTAACGACGAAATGGTATGGACGCAAAACTCTTCTATGCGAAAAAATAATCTTTCATGCTAATTTTGCCTCAGGCACTCTATACGTTTGCAGAGCTGAAATATGAATATGAATATAGCGCAAATTACAGTTTTAAATAAGACAACTATTATTTTCATAAAATACCCTTTGATGATTTCTAATGATTGAAATTGATTACTAAATTTAACAGTATATTTCGATAATGAAGTCGCAAAATTATTCGTACTACTTTTGTTGTAGCGAGTTAATAACATTTTATAGGTTTGCGCCTCCTGAATTCAAGTTCTAGACACTCATTTAGTTAACAATATTTAATTGTAATAAGGCAAAAATTATTTATTCGTACAAAATCCAGAAATGAGAATATACATTTAAAGTCTGCAATCACTCTTTATTCATTCAATGCCTCTTTGTTAATGGAGTCCAATCAGAGTCGCAATAATTTGTTGTCAGTTCCGAAAAGGTTCAGTATTCTTGCAAAATTGGTTAGGTGTGGGTATTAGCAAGGGACACCAGTAATTGCTGAGGGAAACAAATTGCAATAGTGTCAGTATGTAATTCTAAACACCAGAGAAAAAGTTAAAATATGGCGGTAAATATTTTTTAAGTAGATTTTAGTTTACCATAAAATAGACGGATGGGCAAAAATAACGGGATTAACAAAGGTTCGTGCAGAAGTAATGGAAACCAAAACAAAACTTAGTACAACATGTTCTGTATATTGAACGTTTTCCTTTTGTGACCTTAACTAAGGGACATCAGTTATTTGGCATGCTGGATATCAACGGGGGATCATTTCTAGAGCAAGTTTTTATCACGAATCCCTTTTACAAACCAGGAAAAAAGTGAGCTATGTTACATGTTTACAAAAGACTCACAGAGGCTAAAAGCTGACACGATGTTCCATTTCATCAAACCGTTTGATCAACTTGGATCAGACCATAATGAGGACAGAACTAGAGTAACTATTTACAAAAAAAAGAAGACTATAGACGAGTCATTGAAGCATCCCTTGTGCAAATTTGCAAACTACCTAATAGGTGGGTGGGATAAGGAACTAGGATTTCGAGAAAATCCATTTAAATTCTGCTTCAAAAGATCACAATCAAACCCTGCCATGATTAATTGGCTCTAGTGAGCACTTTGTAGTTGAAAGAGGCTACTACTTTCGAAAAATGAAGTGAGTTTGTGTAAATTTTATGACAGTGCTTTAGAGCTTCCCTGTTATAAATTTATTCATCTTCTTCGTTTAAAAATAAATAAGAAATATAACAACTTTATAAAAACACCAGGTATTGGCTTCGCCACCTGCCCTTACGGGGGGGGGGGGGAGCTCGCGCTTCGCTACTAAGATTAAAATTTAAAATCTAAAAAGGAAACAGCCATGGTTAATTTTTTATAAATTCTCTAAACTTCGCCAATTATAAAATTTTTTAAAAAGGAACTTTAAACTAAATTTCCCCCTTTCAAAATATCACGTTGCTAAAATATAGAGTTATAGAAGATATATAAAATTAAACTTTCTGGATTTTAAAATTTAATAAAATTTCGATACTTATATTTATTTCGGGACTTCACCATTTTGTTTTTTGATATTATAAAAGAATTATTAGAAATAACTTTGATAACAAAAACATAAGTCATAACCAAACTAAGATCAAATTATTATTCAAATACTCAAAAAAATTCCCTTCTTAAATTATAGAGGTGGTAATGATGATGATTACCGCTACATTATAAATAATTTAATAGTAGTGACCTCCCATTTCCACCAGTCTATGAATCTTGAATTGCATTCAAGGCAGGAGAAGTAATGGATTCTGTATAGAGGTTGTGCTGAGAGCCCTACTAAAAAACATGTTGGAAATCGGTCCATACTTCAATTGATTAACAGCTACTAATGAATGATTATCAAAACGTATATCAAGAGATCTATGTTCTTGGATTTATATTTCAGAACTCGGAGGCGTAATTAGATTATCCGATAAATAGATAGGAAGTAGTGACGTCAGATATATGATGCTGTCTGTGCAAACACTTCCGTCGAATGCTTCCTATTGTGTTTTGGTGTGTAAAGGGGGCTTAATAACTTGCTGTAGTTTACCAGGTTTTGAAGCATCCCAATGGATATGTTTATGTTCTTACATTTGGTGGCTTTGCAAGCTGGAACTGTCCTATATGTTTCTTCGGGAAGAAAGGAGTTCCGGTGATTGGGTCATCATAGTGGTGCCGTAGAGATGATTGTCTGAGGGTGCCAGGCATTGTATTTGGTGAGGGATACGCAAGATTAGTAGAAGTACCCAGCTTTCTGATGAAAGTAAAGGCATGTGAAGAAGAGTTATAATTGTATTGTTTTATGCGTGGAATTAATGAAAGCATGTTTCACTTTCAAGTGTCCAATCAATTACTTTGAAACTTCGTGCATACTCGTATTTAAAGCTAATTCGATAGTGATTGAAACATAAATTGAATTGGGTATGTCCAGGTACTGATAAATACTATACACTATTATTCCTAATTGTAATATAGCCTGAATGTGCACCAAAGTCGTTATTTTGCTAAAATAATTGAAACAAAATATCACTGGATGAAAAATAATAATTCAATATTAGCTATATAATTTATATATGATAGGAACAAAATAAAAACTAATAAAGGTGTAAAAAAAATGATAACCAGTAAGGGTGAAGAACAAAAATATCAGGAAAGTTAAATTGGTATCAGGAATAACGCACTCTTTAAATATATTCTATTAAATACTGAAAAATTCTGTAAGGTTGCGGTAAAATCGGTGAGGTAAGTGATCGGGTAATTATCGCTAATCGTGATAAAACTTAAATAGCAGTCAGTATTCACAGGTCACACAGTAATTGTTATTGGATTTGTTTCCAAGATGAATTGGTGAGGCTTAAAGAGATCTACTCGGCCTAATTTTGTTGGCTTTTAATAAAGCAAGAATTGCATCTTTTACCAGACCTAAAGCTTATGGAATAAACAGATTGGTTGGTTGGCAATGGGTTGTCCCTGAACAATCTCTTTTACAGAGATTGTCCAAATTAAAAGGAAGAAGGATGGCCGAATGACACGTTTATTTATAACGCATTGTGATTGTAGGGGAATCGTCACTCCCCCCCGTTCTCTCGTGGTGGAGTAACGAGGCGATTACCGCAAAGACATCCGGCCCCAGGCACCGTCGGGTCAAGCGCGTAACCGCAGCGCCACACCTCTCGTCGCTATGAGAGACCAGAGGTTAAAATTTAAGATCTCCCCCAGGAGAGTGAGATTCAATTTCACGCCAAGTAAGAAATTGGAGACGTGTTTCTCCCAAGCTCGAAGGCTAACGAGGAGCCGATATTACACTTGGTAAGAAAAATAGTTTGGCATGAGACCTCTCCTGGGCCCGTCATCAAGCCCCTTCCCCTCTTACCAATCCCCCAGTGGGGTGTCAACTTATAAATAAGGAACACTAAGAAAAATCGGGGTAGAATGCGTCAGTCTCCAGGTGACGAAGCCCTCGGATTAAGACCGGGCTACCTAGACTGGATTAGTAGTTTACTTGGCTCGCCAGACCAAGAAGTACCCTACAAGAGAGGTAGGGCCACCTACCTCAAGGGGTTAAGAAGCAGCTCATCCTCGAGCTAGTCCCTGGTTATCAAACCGAACGCTAAGTTAACTTTGTTAAGTTCAACTTACTTTCGCCAGAGAGACTCCTCATATCCTGGTGCATCTTGAACACCAGGGGTATTCCTCGTCTTTGAGGAATTAAAGAAAGAAAGAAAAGGCTCCCCCACGAGCCCGTTACTCGGTGGCCACACCAAACGCATAAGTTAACTTGGTTGAGAAACCAAGTTCAACAAATTCTCGCCAGAGAAACCTCCCTCCGTTATACTCGCCCTTGAGAAAGACTGGAACTAAGAAGAAGCTCATCCTCGAGCTAGTTCCCGGTTACCAAACCAACTTTTTTATATAACTTATTCAAGTTTAACTTATTCTCGTCAGAGAACCCCCCCCCCCCCTCATCGATCCTCGCCCTTGAAGGAGACTCTCCCCGAGTTCAGTCCTCGCCCCTGAGGAATTAATTAACGAAGGAGAAAAGCTCCCCCTCGAGCTCGTTACTCGGTGGTCACACCGCACTCCAAGTTAACTTGGTTTCAGAACCAAGTTCGAAACACTCTCGCCAGAGAGACCACGACAACCTTAGTGCCTCATAAAGCACCGTAATTGTTCTCGTCCTGAAAAAACCCCACCCAGAATACCGTGTGGACCCCCAGCTGCTACCCTCGCCAAAAGGACCTGGTGACCCCGCCCACCTACATCTGGCCAGGTGGCACGCGTCGTGAGACAATAATATTCCTGAGGTATTTAAACTCCAGTAGAATCCGTAAGCTTAAATCTTGTATATTGCTCTGTGTAGCGAAATTAACCAATTTTAGGGGGGGGTCAAACTAATTGAATTAATTCTTGTGTATGATAATATTCTGAGTATTGCTGTGGTTAATGTTTAAATTTTGTGTATTCAATTGTTAAAGTTAAAATATAAGTTTATTCGGGAAATTATTGTGCGTTTCTCTATAACCTTACGTGTTTCCAACGGCTCTCTTCTTTAAGATATTAATATTAGTACTCTTAGCACTCTTAGAACAAAAAAGGGGGCATTCTACGACAGTAATAGATTGGTCGTGCTGTCACCAAGCATAAATCCTTAAGGTCAACTAAAATATTATAATATTTAACCAAGCATAAATCCTTAAGGTCAACTAAAATATTATAATATTTAACCAAGCATAAATACTTAAGGTCAACTAAAATATTATAATATTTAAAAAATCCTTACTGATTAGCGCACATTTAACATCGGACACCAAAAGTTACACCTTAGACTGTCTCAAATTTAAGGAGAGAATAAGTGTACGTTCATCTAACGTATGATTTGAGGATACAGTTGGTCTTTGAAGGGGAATGTGTCTCTTTTGTTGTTCCTGATCCTCGCATGAAGCAAGGAGAATTGAGGTCACTAATACTGTGTCAACCACTAGCTTTTTTCTGGTGTCAGTGTCCTGAACGTGCAAGCGAAGAGAGTGATGAAACAAAGATATGACGACCTCATATTTTCGGTTTCCATCAGAAGTTTTCCCTAGGCAACATTTTCCTTGCAGCCAGGTACATAGTGGTGTGCGGGGCTATCATATTACCGGTGTTATCTGCAAATACCATTCTAAAGAGTGGGAGATATCCGTGATTTAGAAGGAGATTTGTGAAATCCAGTGAGAAACTCGCATGCGCAAAATGCTTAGCGTCCTTTTAACGAATCTCTTGAATTCTCGTGAGTGGCCAGTCTTCATGACTGTTACTTTTACTCTCTACAGGGAGAACAGAGGCTAGATTTTGGTAAATCAAGAGTTAGGCGAGGGAGCTTACAACAAGGAAAGTAAATATCACAGGTTTTCCTCATCGTGATGGACCTGTTGTGGTCCTCCATAGTGGCTATGAGCTAGTTCCGGAGAGTTGTACTGCCCCAAAATGTTCTGAGTGAGGGAATTCGATTGTAACTCCGATGAATTGCCTAAGGAAAATACGAGTGTATCTCCAGGTGAATGCTACGATGAAAATTATAGGTCACTCCGGGGACACCACTTTATAATAGAAGGGGGCTATTCGTTCTAGGGAGGGACCTGAATTTGTATATCTTTTGTGACAGTACTCCTCATTCTTCTGGATGAAGTGATTTACATGTTAAATTGCTATAAATCAATCAAAGTTCTTTTTTCACATTGGTGGAAAGAAATTAAATATATACAACACTTTAATAAAAAATAATATATACAACCACCTTATAAATAATTGAAGCCCGTTTTATGAATAATTCAACAGCATCGATTTGACGATTACACTATTGTTTTAATCTTGAATTCCAATCAAGGAAGAAGAAGGAATGGAGTTGTGACGATCTAAATGGAAAATCTAGTAGAAATCGATCGATACCTTAATGACTATACGCGAGTATAGTCATTAAGGTATCAACCGATAAACAGCTAGTAAAGAAACACTATCAAAAAGTATAACAAAAATGTTAAGTACTTGTTTGTTTATATTTGAAAACCTGGAGGAGTAGTTGGAATCTACGATGAATTATTGGGCGCGGCGTTTGGTGGCATAATACAAGATGCTCTCTCTGTGAACTTTAGGACGAATGTTTCTCATTGTATGTGTGACTAAATGTAGGTTATAAAATTCATATTGTTTTCCTTTTGGGGGTTATTGGAAAGAAAACGTTTATAATCTTACGTTAGCCAAGCTTTGCAGGTAGAAGGTCTCTCTCAGATTTTTTCTCGATAGGCGAGAATTTCCAGTGATTGCGTAAGCACAGTGGTATTTGAAATTTGAGTGCCAGTCGTTCTTATTAGCAAAGGGAACAAGCAATATTGCTACACACACACAAACATATATATATATATATATATATATATATATATATATATATATTAAGGTGGTCCAAAAAACAAGGAAAATTTTTCAAAGTACACTGATACTTTCGCCACACCACAGCATTTTTCTTGTGGCATTCATCTCCTTGTGTGCGAAATTTCATCAAAATACAATGCTATTTAAAGGGCGACCCCGTTTTACTCTTTTCTTTTTCTTCTTATTTTCAGGTTATGGCCATCAGTACTCGTTCGAGGGCCGAGTATTGGTTTCTTGGGAAGCCTGTTGATTATCTGTCATGTGTCCGTCTTCTAAATAAGCGGGATGTGCTGTCGTTGTACCCGTTACGTCACGCCGTGGATAAGAATACCGTCTTGGAAGTCCTGAACTTGGCATGTGGCGAGGTACCCACCGTATGGGAGACGGCTGGAATCCTGACAGAGCAGGTAGATTCTTGTGTCAGTAAACTTCTAGGAATCTACGACAAATACCAACCACTCAACAAACATTGGACTTGTGGGTGAGAGTCGAACCGTGTAAGGAGAAGTTGTTCCTGGATTACCTTGATGATCTCATCGAATTTGCCGCAAGCGATGCCATTCAGAGCATGATCAACGAAGAAGATAAGGAGTTCATCAAGATGCAGCATGAGACCATCTTATCGTGCAGCATTGCAGGGATCGACGCGAAGAAATCTGGAGTCAAGGGCAGGCGTGGGAAGAGAAATGACTAAGAAGCTGCTCTCAAGCGGAGATACGACGAAAGAGAGGGCAAAGTTCAAGGGGCCGCTGTTGCCTTCAGTTCTAGCTACACATCGTCTGAGAATTCACATACTGAAGAAGAATACTGACCTTCAACTTCAACCTGTACATCTTGTCCTCCCGCGAAGAGGCCCAAGAACACCTACAAATCTCCTGAAGGCGTCGGCTCCTTGGATCGAGTCAATCTCTCAGATCGTGGTGCGGCATTTGTCACTGGCGCTGCTGCACAGGCCCTGGGCCACGAGATTTCTGGTCTGACGTTGTCCCGAAATTCACTACGGCGGTTGTGTCGTCACACACGCCAAATCCAGACGATGAAGCACGGAAGAACTTTCAAAGAGCTGGTCCCCTTCTCCTGCATTGGGCCGGTAAAATACGGAACGAGATAGGAGGGAAGACAGTAGTAGAGAGTTTTGCGATTCTGACAACTGGTAAAGGATTCAAGAAGTTGCTGGGTATGCGAAGTGCTGCCCGAAGTACTAGGGAAGCTCAGGCCGCAGCATGTCTGGAATTACTCAAGTCTAGGAAGATTCCTGACGAAGTAGTCGGATTGGTATTTGATACATCTGCAAACAACACTGAATTACACAATGGCGCGTGCGTCTGGATCAAGGAATGTCTTGGAAGGGAGTTGGCCATGTTGGCGTGATGTCATCATGTGTTGGAGATTGTTCTCTTTGACGCCTTTCAAGTAGTTTATAGGCACACTGTAGGCACGGAAGTGGCCCTTTTTAAAAAAATTAGCATATTCTCGTAAACACTTGTTTTTAGTAGAATTTAGTGTACCACAGATGAAAAATGCAAGGCAGTAGAAGTAATTGGATCATGCCAAGGTTTGTGCAGAAATAATAGATAACAAAACCATACCTAATATAATTTGTTCTGTATATTGAACCTTTTACTTTCGATTTCAGGAACACAATTGTGACTTTTACCAAGTGCGATAAGTTATTGGGTATGCTGAATATCAACGGGTGAGCATTTGGGGACGAAGTTATTTTACGAAAACATTTTTCGAACAAGGGAACAAAAATGAGATATATCGCTAGTTTGCCAAAATCTTTACCGGATGATAAAACCAGACCGGATTTTCCACTTCAATGGTTTGAGCAAAACGAATTAGGCCATAATGTGAAAAGAACTGGACTAACCATGTCCAATAAAACTAAAGTGAACATACGAATTGTGAAAGCGTCCTTGATGTAACTTAGCAAATAAACAAAAAGGCGTGCTGCACTAGATTACTGCTGTTTCTGCTTCAAAGGTTCATGATATTTTGTTGATAGAATGAGAACTATCCAGACAAGAAATTACATATTTTAGAAGCACTTATAGAATATGAAGAGAGGATAACTTTTAAAGCTGGGAACTCCACCGAAACCGCTCTTCTCAATATTACTGATTGCTTACGTAGAGCGCCTGACTGAGGTTGTGCCTCCATCCTCATTCTACTTCACCTTCCCTCTGCCTTTGATACTATCGACCATTCCGTCTTGCTTGATCGCCTCCACTCATTCCTTGGTATTTCTGGCATTGCTCTCGATTGGTTCGGCTCTTACCTTTTGCCTCGCACCCAATCTGTAGGGATTAACGATTTCTCCTCTGACTCCACTCCCATTCGCTTTGGTGTCCCTCAAGGCTTTGTCATTTGCCCTCTCCTCTTTCGTATATACTTATTCCCTCTTAGTTCCCTCCTACGTAATCTCGGTCTATCCTTCCACCTCTATGCTGATGACACTCAAATCTTTATTTACTCTTCCCCCTCGACCATTGCCCACTCAATCTGTGACCTTTTATCTGCCTATTCTTACATCTTGTACTGGCTATCGGCTAACTTCCTCAAACCTAACCACTCAAAAACTGAAGTTCTTCTAGGTGCTAATCCCGCTCTATTATACACAGTTAAATCCCTCTTTCCCTCCCTTCCTCTGGGTGGATAATCTTTCGCTCTCTCTGACTCTGTTAGAAATCTGGCCGTTGTGTTCGATGAAAAATCTCTCCTTCAAGCCTCACATCCATAATATTAGTAAATCTTCCCTTTGTTTCCTCCGTAACTTCTCCCGCATTCGCTCTCACTTTGAACGCTAAAGTCTTGAGACTGCTGTCCAAGCCTTCATTGCCTTGATTACTGTAACTTTCTTCTTGTAAATCTGAATTTTGACTTGAAGAATTCGTCTAACCAGGTTCTTAATTCCACATCAGTATTAAACGAAACGTCGCGCAAATTGTTAGAGAGCGATCGGAACAGATGGAAATCCAATGAAGCCATGTCTGGCGAATATGGAGGATGCGGCAGGATTTCCAAATTAGGTGTTTAGATGGCGTCTTTTGTCATATTGGCAATATGAGGACGAGCATTGTCGTGTTACAGAAGGACTCCATGATGTCGATGAAGTCGCTTTTCACGAATAGCTTCGGCGAGTCGATACATTTGTTGAAAGTAGAGTTCTGTATTGATAATCTCGTTGTTCGCAAGGAGCTCCTAAAGAATGATGCCTTTACAATCCCACTACACACACAACATCGTCTTTCGTAGATGGAGTCCTTGCTTTAATCGCGGAAGTGGTTTTTATTGGGGCTAAGCCATTGTTTTCGATGGTTCATGTTGATAGAAACACACCACTTTTCGTCGCCAGTGATGATGCGGTGAAGAAATCTGTCCTTATATCTACAAGTAGCCTTGTGACGAGCAAGCAAACTTGAGGCAATCATGGAGCGTTGAAATTTGTTGCTTTCGCTCAAAGCGTGCGGAACCCATGCACCGAGTTTTTGAACTTTTTCCATCGAATGAAGGTGATTTACTCCAGTTTTCTGATACCACGCTAATTGTACAGCCAATTCTCTAGTCGAATGATGAGGATTTTAATGAAGCAGGTCGTTCAATCGATCTTCATCCAACTTAATGAGGCGACCAGAACGTTCTTCACCATTAAGTTTAAAATGACCGTTTTTGATACGTGAAAGCCACCATTGAGCTGTCCTTTCTGATAAATCATTTTCTCCGTGCACAGCACAAATATCGCGCCGAGCTTTGGCTGCGTATGCATTGTTCCCTTCTCGATTAAAAATAAATAACAACAAGTGTCGAAAATGCTCCTTTCTTCTCAACTTGACATTCCACTTTGAGGTTACAAAACAAAAATTATATTAACACAACTTTTAAATAAACCGCAATGACTTATTATTCAACTTCAAGACGTAGCCTAATCAAAACCTAATAGTCTACGCTGTTAAGAGACGTAGCCTAACCTTTGCAAATTTTACTCTCATTATTTATTATTGTTTCTTAATATGTGCACAAATAAACGTCAACAAAACTTGAATCAACACAACATTAAAAGAAAAGGCAAGAACATATTCCTCAACCTAATAGAATATGATACAATGAGAATGGTTAAATTTGAGTTTGCTAAACTGTAGAAATGTATGAAATGTGGAGAGAGAGAGAGAGATAGATAGATAGATAGATAGATAGAGAGAGAGAGAGAGAGAGAGAGAGAGAGAGAGAGAGAAAGAGAGAGAGAGAGAGAGAGAGAGAAAGAAAGAGTGCGTATAATGGTGGCCGTTGCGGAAAAGGCTCCGTGTCTTCCAGTAAATTCATATCCACACACTGAAACAAGTGTGTGGTGGACGCAGAGTTGTGACATGGGGCGTTGATTCGTCGGAAAGGTATTGGGCTTAGGTCAGCATGTAATCTCTCAGGCCAGCTTGGTGCTATTCTGAATTAATGGTGCCAACGCAAACGGTAAGACGACCGAGCCTTGAAATTGACATGCAGCCGTATACCATGGCACTATACATTGTCGATTCCACTACTATCTTGTCCCCCTACGGATTCTAACGTTGTCTGGAACCGTGTCAAAGTTGAACATCAACTCGTTGCACCATAATACACGTCCACACTGACGCATGGTCCGGTTGCGTTAGGCGAGTGTCTATTTTTTTCCGTAATACTTTGGCGACTGCCTACTTGGGCATAAGTCGCCATAATCATCCATAGCCTGAGGGTAGATTAGATTTAAAAAATAGTGCAAAAGAGCACCACACTACCGTGAAATCCCAAACAAATAAAAGACAGACAAGAAGCATAAAAGAATGAAGAAGGAAGCATGCTCGAGCGTCGGGGGCAGGCCTGCCCCTCACCGGCACAGGATTATCTGACCAAGAGCAAAGAGCGTAAAATAAAATAGAGAAGGCCAGCAACCTCCAAAACGTGACATAGTCCACTAGTATGTGCGCCCGAAACCATTTCAAGTAAAATGGAAAAGGTGTAGAGACTCCGCTCGTCACGGTGCACAGAGAGTTAACGTGCGCAAAAAATTATCAAGACAGGAACAATTAACAACACTGTATCGAACAGTTGTGGGCACAACTCAGTCTTCACAATAAGGTGTGGGGGAGCGCTCTATCATAGGACGGTGCGTCTCGCGAGTGTATCCAGGTTCGAAGGGAAAGCCATTTATCAAGCCATTCGACGTCGCTTGACCTCAATTTTGATCCGCGGGTACTGGCTGGGTTTAGACGACTTCAGTCAATGTGCAATCAATAAAAGATGAATTAACCTGGCCGCTCTGACGCCATTTATGTTGCAGCTGTTTGCGGTTTTCTTATGATCCCGGAGGATAACGCGATGAAGAGACTTGACGTCACGTTCTCTACTTAATCTGAGTCGTCCAACATGAGGTTGGTTTTAGAAGTTCTCACTTTCTTGGATTCTCTTTAATACTTTTGCAACACCAGAATGGGATTCTGCATCCTTCGGGCAAGTTGTCGACACCTGAGACCCTCCTCATGCAGGGTGTGTATCAGATTTCTTTCATATAAGGTAGTCATGCGTTTTCACAATTAATGTATCATTATCTGATCCTCTGAAAACGGAATATCATACGAGTATTAATAAATAAATATGCTGTATTATATGAAAGATTTTTAACTGTAACATACCTCATGCTTATAGTAAGATTTCATTCTTTTCAATAGTATCGCATTTTAGATATTTCAAAAGGTTATAACGAAATTTGTACTTTATTTGCTTTCCAGATGTATTGGACACATGTATACATGCCTGAACCAATATATTCATATATATACGCAAGAAATAAAAAAAAATCTGTATAAGGGGTATATATCTATAATAGGTAGGAAATATTTGAAGCCAGGAAATTCAAGGTATGGATCGGAAATTTCTACATATGTAAATGAGAAAAAACCGAAAAACTTACAATGGGAATTACTTTGTGCCTGCATGTTTGCTGGCAGAATAGCTAAGTACCAACGAGATAAGATACTCTTATCCATGGACGGCAAGACAAAGCGTTTACTTACAAACAAGAGAAGTCAATTGAGGGGTCCTATATATGGGAGAGGTACAAAAACCTTCTTTCTAGGGACGTTGTATGAGGGATCAACTACTCAAACTCATCATACATGTATTGCCGAATGAAAAGAATCGTTTAATTAGCATTAGCGAGGAGTGCAACATAAGAAATATTAAAATTTGTGCGCTTAGCGGCTAAAAAAAATGTTTTTAGTGAAAGAAGGCTTTTTTGATCGGCCGTGAGTAAAGGATAATTATTCTCCTTGAAAAGCGAATGAAGAGTCGGAATTGAGACCACATGAGCTGATTACAAGCTAGTTCTGTGGGCAGAGCTATTTTTGAGAGTGGGTTTAAGAAAACCTCGTTCGAGATGAGAATCCTCTCATGGTTTAGTGTGGTTCTCAAGGGGGAGAAAAACAGCAGGAATTTGTAGCGCCTTTTTTAAAAAACATTTTGCCATATATATTAACGAAGTCGAACTGTTTGCTAAAATTGGAGACTTTTGCGATGGAAGCGTGAAACAAGCTGAAAGGCTTTGTGGTCAGAGTTGAGGGACACGGCTGAGCCTTGGAAAATACTGCACAGATTTCGTGGAAAGGTGGAAATTTTCTTTCAGTGAATGGCTAAACTGGTTAGAAAAGAAAACCAATGAAGCCCAGTTATTTCCCATTAGGTGTTCGTAAGATGCATGCATTTCTTCATTAATAGCGTCCATTAAGTTCCTAATTAGAACAACAGCTAATGGGTGGGCAAATTCGTAGTCTTTAATCACGATTATGCCTGCAATGAACGCGTCATTCGCAGCTTATGAAAAAAATAGAGGGCATTTGTTGTTTTCGTGTGCATCCCCATCGGAGTATTTTTAAATGCTTTCAGTAAAAGGTGAAAGGCCTAAAAATTATATTAGGATTTAAAGATTGTTGTACTATGAATATTTTACTCAAAATCGGTTTGGAAGCTGTGATATACCCTCGGTTAAAATATGCACGAGGAATTCGTGCCTTCCTACATCCAGGTGGCATTCATGGCGTGTTTATTTAAAAAAAAAAATTTATTATTATCTGTTCAAATAAAAAAACAGAACGTTATCGATAAAGCCATAGGTAAAGGATAGGGCTACTTAGGTTTTTGCTCTTTTAAGGCAACAATAACATTCGGGATGACGATCTCAAACCAAGTATCATGAAGAGAAATTTTCATGGAGTGAAGAGGGTGCAGATCCTCCTTGTATGTCACGATCCAAGATTGTAACATACAAGGAGGAACACTTTTAATGGTATGATCTTGGAAGGTACGATGATTACAGCATTTGATCCCATGAGAAGTTGTCTCCATAGTAGAGCTAGTGGCGCGACCGGTAGGCGCCGTTGACTCCGGGCCAGAGAATTTCGATGAGTTTCAATCTCATTGCTCTTTAGCTTTTGATTAAGTTCCTCGATCACTTTGAATATGCCATTAAATTTACGGTTAAAGCGAAGCCGCTCATAAACCTGCCATGCGATTAGGGTTGTTGAAGGCTCCTGAGTCAGTGGGATTCACATCAAGTTTCTATGAAAAACCTGCAATAGAGTGTCAGATTAAGTATAGGCAATCATGGGGCAACTCGAATGGAGAAAACTACAAGCTCCCTAGGCCCTAATGCACGCTAGTGAATCGATTTTGTTTGCGAAAGTTGAGCCAATTTGGAAGACCTTCGACTCATCCCGGAGAAACTAGGGAGAAAATTAGTTATCGCTTTAACTTTTAATATTAAGTAAATAATAATTTACTCTCAACTAAGCAAATGGAATATCTGCCTTTTCCTCCTTCTAGAAATTTACAAAAATAAAGCAAGCAGATTAAGGGAATGAAATCTTAGCTTTACCTTGATTGCCATTAAGGTCAATTAACTGTTGCTTGAGAAGAATCGTTATAATCAGCTAAAAGAACTACGAACTCATCTCAAGTTGGTTGTCAAGAGAATAATAAGCACTGTCACAACCGAATATGTTGTTAATATTAATATTTAATTTGAGAGTACGATTACAATAAGTAGTAGTCTTTATAGTGACTAGCGAAATATACTGAACTAAAGACTACTAAATTGGTCTATTTAATATAGTCACCTAATTTTTCTGAATAAAAAGCGTTTCCAAGGTATGCCCAATGCCAATGCAGTGTGTACATGCCTATCCATTTGTATATTAACCGCATAATAAGTTAGCACTTCCATTGGCCAAGCCTGTGTCTTCCTCTCTCATTATGTTCCATCAGTTCCGAACTTGTTAATTTCTTCTTTTTGATAAAGGTAGCTTATTTCTGTAAGATATTTTCCATCCATTTAACATACATTAATGGGTTTCTATCTTATTATTCTGTAGCCTATCTCACTCTCCATTTTTATGGCTAAATGTCTATTATATTATGTATTCCAGCAATATTTCCTTTCCTTTGTTTGATTTTTAGGGGTATACAACAGGTAGATTACCCGAAGCATGCAAAAATCATTTAACTAAATTCTTATGATCGGATATATTTCGGAGCATATTTCCATGCGAATGAGGCTTTAAAGCACTTAGGTTGTATATAATATTTGGACAAGAACAAAGCCACGGTTGACAGATATGGTTAGAAGAAAAAATATCAAGAGAAAATGCAAAGAACACACCGTTAGAAGAAACGCCGAAAGATGGACGAAAGAAATCTCAAACTAGAATATCTATATTTAAAAAGGCTGAAAAGTGGGAGGTTGAAATTTGCTCAATGGCAAAGTCGCAAACTCGAGCGTTGGATAATGATTATTGAAAACGCCTTTGGGAGGGCTTTGCCCATTAGTAGTATCCGACAAATTGATAATCACCCTATGCATATGCGTGAATATTTGTGCGGGTGAGTGCTGCCGATCAAAACTCTAATAAGTAATTGGTTTCTGAATTTTGGGGTTATTACTGACCGTGATCTTTTCTATTCGGTCTCATAATTTAACATGTATTTCAAAATGGCCAGCAAAAATAGAATAGAGGGAAATAGTAAAACAATAAAATATTAAAAGAAAGGGAATAAAGAATAGATTAACCAGGAGAAGGCTGTTCCCCTAGTCGCCTTTTAAGACAGGGGGACGAAACTTTTGTTGCTAATCAAACTTTGTGGCAAAGATGGGAAAGGCTTGTAAATACATGTAGGGTTTTCACTCCTTGTCCTCCACACATGACTCAATAAGGCAAATCGTCATAATGAACAGTATGGAATGCTCAATTCTCGTGCCTGCATTCGCCACTGATGCCGAATGATCCAGTCTCACTCTCAGTGTACATCGAACGGTCGTGTTGTAAAGTTGCGGTGGCGGCGACTCCGCGCTGTTGAGTGAAGTCCGTCGCGGCACTTTTGACCGCTACTGGTTTGGTGATAAAGTGTGATTACTGTCGCTATGGACACCCTTTTCTGCTTTACCCACCCAGCGAGAAAATACTAAAATAGAGACCATGTGAGAATATTCATCACGCACATAAGATGTGTACAAAGATACATCAGTTTTACTCAAAAGGGTCCACTCACACTGACACTCTAAACCCATTAACACCACGCTAAACTGTCTCACTTTCATGAAAAAACTATCTCTAAACACCGCTCCTCCACATCCGAACTCCACCACATTCATTAACCTCGCTCTTAGCAACTAGGATAGAAAATTATGACTAGTTAACCTTTTGGGGGGTAGGAAATTCTCCCCCCCCCCTCCCAAGCAATTCCTGAGACACCAAAAATCTCAATTTCGAGAGACGTCTAATTTTTTACCAATTTTGTATTTTCGAGAAGTGACCGTCAGAGGCCACTTTTCATTACGGGCAAATATGCCTTAGTTGGTAGACTGGTGCTGTTCAAGATCCATTGCCTTGAAGAGGAAAGAAGGGGGCGTGAAGAATTAAAGGGGGGCAATAATGGTATTCGGTTCGAATTGTATTAGGTACGGAGAATAGTGCTAGGTCCTTATTGTACTAGACAAGGGTACTAAGTTGGGAAGTTATTAAATAATGGTTAGGTGTATATGCTACTAGAGAGTGGTACTAGTTTCGAATGTTACTAGAGAATGGGACTAGGTAAGGATGGTACAAAGTCCTGATTGTTCTAGAGAATGGTACTAGATCTTAATGGTACTATACATTATACTACGTCTAAATTGTACTAATATAGTATTAGGTCTAGATGATACAAGATAATGATACTGGGTCTGGACGTTAGGGAGGAGTACTAGGTCCTGATAATACTATTAAATAGTTTTAGATCTGGATGATACCTGATAATTATACCACGGCAAGATAGTACTAGAGAATGTTCTTTGTCCGTATTGCTTGAAATGATACTAAGCCCCGATGGTAGTAAAAAATAGTACTTGATCTGCATTGTACGATATAATGATACTAGGTTCTGCATGGTACTATAGAATGTAATGGGTCTTAATGATACTAGAGAATAGCCCTACGTTCGGATAGTAGAAGAGAATGGTACTAGGTCCTAATGGCACTAAAAAATGGTACTAGATTCGGATGGTAGTTGAGAATGGTACTAAATTGCTACTAGATCTAGATGGTATTAGAGAGAATAGTGCAACGTCCGAATGCTATAATAAAATTGTGCTAGATCTTGAATGTAGTAGAGAATGGTACAGAGTAATGGTTAAAATCTAATGCTCTTAAGTTTGTCCAGAATGGAAGAAAATTCTGGAAGCTGGTACCCATCCGATCCAGAGCCCCACCGGATAGACTATTTTCACTACTCGTTCCATGTATCTTCCGCACATTTTTATTTCCGACAAATTAGCCAGAAGATGCCCTTGTTGGTTTTCAGTTTTGAAAAATCTCCATTACGCAAATCCGCTTTATAATGTTTGTATGTATTTTGAAGCAGAAATGAGAGTGAAATTTCATAAGTGACCATCAATCTCTCCTTCTTTCCCGACTCAAATAAAGCAAGGAAAGCGTGAACCATTATGCTGCAGATGACATCTGCAAAATTGAGTGCGTGCGATCTATGCTAATGATCGCAGGCATATCTGCATCTATTTATCCTACACACATTTTCACTTCCTCTCTTTCCACTTTTATTACAAATCTCTTTTTAACAACTTTCTAGGCTGATGTTCAGTTTCGTTTTCACGTTAAATAAAAAATGCTTCCTCACAAAGCTTCCAATTTTCGAAAGCTTTTTTTTTATTTTTCTGATTTTTGTTTTTCTTTACTTTTTCCCAAAAGAGTTTGTTGTTCAGTATTCGTAGAAATCTTCTCAAAGAAGGTTGCTGGCGAAAATGATGACGTTTGTTCCAGTGAAACTATCAAGTTGAATAATAAGTAATTTCCCTTTATATGAAATATAGTTATTCATGAATAGTTGAACAATTAAATAATTTCAATAATAGTATATATGTGACTTTTTTCAATCATATTTCCCATTTAGTAGGATGCTTTTTTATGCTTCGAAGGTAAAATTCACACGGTTTTGAGTTCAAGATGTTGTCCACGAACAATTTTGCCTGGTCTTCTTCAGAATTGTTTTTACTATTCAGAGAATTTGTAGTAAACAAAAAACATGGAAATCACTTGGTGAAAGGTCCAATATTTTGTCGGAGTGATTCTCGCTGTACATATGTGATCTTACGTTATTATGAAGAAACAGATCATGTCGTCTGTTGACGAGTGGAAGGCGTGGCGTTTTTTTTAAAGTTTTTCATGCATTTAAGCTTTTGAGAGAATTTGTATTCCACAAGTTATCTTAAAACATTTTCATCGAAGTCTCATGATTTTCATGGTCTTGGTTCATCTGTAAACGTTTGAAGAACGAAAATTAGAAAAGCAATTTCGGATTTGGTGATCAATAATGGCACCATGGCTATAAGCACTACAGAATGCACCGTGAACGCTCTTTCTAGACAGCTATTTTACCGTTAATGTTAAAACACTGGAAGTTCTAAATTCGCCGTTACACTTTGCTTCGAATGAACGGAAATTACTTTGACTCAACTTGATATGTGGAAATTACATAGCTCGAGTAGCTAAGGTAGCCTATTCAATGTAAAAGAAATAATGACAAACACAACTCCTCCCCGCCTTCCTCTTATTGCATAAGGAAAAGAGGTTTACAAGTAATGAGTAAACAAGGGCTTTTATGTGCCGTTGATATTAAAATACGGTCCTTTTATCCTTCCTGAATTATGTTAGTAGATGGGAAATTGGTTCTTATGTTTTATGCTTCATACTAAAATTACAGGCAATATTTTTCAAACGCGTCGCTGTAACATGTAATAATTTGAGGGATGGATGGAAAATACAATTAGTACTATTTTGTCTTGAAATCAACTTTACTTAAATTAATTTTTAAGTATAAGTGGGTTTTGAGGGAAAATATAATTTTGCTATTAATTGTATTTCATCATGATATTTTGGATCATCTTGTTTGAGTTTTGTCCTTTTTCATCAAATATTGAAATCATAAAATTCGAAGAAAAGTAAAATTGAAATTCAGGTAAAATTATCGTTTTTGTGAAAGGTTTGTAAATTATTTCACAACAACTGAGTCAGATTTTAATTAATTTGGGTTTTATAAATAGTTACTTCAATAATTTAAAAAAAAGTTGAACTATATATTTATGTTGTAAGAATGTAGTAAGTATAAGTGTGTTTTGAGGGAAGAGTTTAAGCCCCGATGTGCAATCATTTTTTCCTTGTAAACAGGCAGTTTAACATCAGGTATAAACTACAGGCATCTATAGCATACCTATAGATATGAATTCCATCCGGCGACTATCACACCTTTTATGGTTGGGATTCGCTGTGGTCGCAAGTTACATTTTCACTCACCTAGTCCATAGCAATTTAAGAAGGGAGTTTCGCTTCCTCCGTCCTGAGAGGGATATTTTTCTATCTGTTCTTTAACTATGAAACATCGTATCCTAAGATCGTTTGAGGAACTACATGATCTTCCCTCGTCCATTTCACTTTCCTCCAAAAGAAGGAAAACAAAGTTCGTTTGTTTATCAACATAATTACACTGGTTGTTTCTAATACCTATCAACAAGTAATCAAAATGGCTTAAACTGACTTTTATTTCAAATTAACAAGATTTTGGTAATGATCTTACACCATCCTCTTTCCCATTCTTTCATTTTTTTTTTACCTTCAGAAGCTTACTCCTGAAAAGATGATTAATCTTTAGTAGAGATGATCAGAAGCAAATACCACTTAAACAGCTTTTCATTCAATGTTCCAAATCAAAGATAGATCTTTACTAAAGCGTGGGCCATTACTAAAGCGTGTTCACAAGTCGATAGAAGAAAAACATTAGATTGATCACTTTTCTTTTCCTTTTAGCTGCATCCTTAGATCAAAGTAATCATAGAATTATGATAATATAAAGTTCTGAAAAACTATTTTTATTGTCCCAAATTGTAATTTATCTAACAAAGGTCAAACGATCCAGTAATAATGATCCGACAACTTATAATCTTCTGTTTTCTTAATCACAGCGAGAAATCAGTGATGGACCTTGATCTAATTTTGTGCTATGTTTTTTGTGCCATTCAAATATGTTGTTGATGGATCTTAGAAAATTTGCAGAATAAATCCTAGTTGCATTTACTCTTTTATCTCAACAGACGGATGAAATTTAATCCATCATATTCGCTCATCTTTTTATGATCCGCCAATGAAAAAATCTTAGGAGAATTGCAATAGATCATGAAGAATCGCTGCGGATAAATTTTATGTATCTTCGTGCTGGATCTTGGTATTCCTATTGAGGGATATTTTAAAAAATCATGATAATTATTGCCTTTGTGACTCCTATTGCGATGTTTTAATTTTCTCAATTATGTAAAGCTCTTTTATATATCAATATATTCATAATATCCTCATACTCTGCTATTATGTTCATTTATATCTTAAATACAGTGGTAACTATACCAAAATAATGAACTGATTTTCTAGCTAGATTTAATATTTATCTATATATCCTACTATTACTTGTTAGCAGCATTACTTACTATTTCAATAATATACAAACACTCTATTAAACTCATCCAGGAATAAAGCCATTGAAGGCTGTGGCTTGTATACAGGAATTGTAGTTATAAAATTCATAGGTTATTAATAAATCATACAATTCTGGTCTTCGTCCATACCCTAAGTATAGGGAGATGGAAGTTGGGTGATGGGGTCCAAGGAGAGGTACAAAGCTTCTTTCTTAGTGATTCAAACATTTCAATTAACACAAGTATCACCAATTAAGTATGTTTTCCTTCAAAAATGATACTTAATGGTACTTGATTCATCGAGTAGAAATATTTTTTTTCAAAATTAGTCATCGGTCTTGATATTTTTATCTATGGGCATAATGGAAGAAAGGGCGAAGAAGGAATTTTGACCCATACGGAAAAAATAGTATATAATGAATTACGTAAAATATAAGCGAAATTTACTGTCTTTTTCTTAGCGTTAACGTTAAATTCTTATATCTCTACTCTTTTTGCATAAAGTCTATGTCATTTACTTAATCATTCATAAAGCTATCGATTGGTCGTCGGTCATCCAATATGCCCTTTCCTCAAGCACATTAAGCGGAAAAAATAAATAAGTAAATGCTCTGTCGTCCTTCATCTCCCAATATCAATTGTCAGGTGTTATGAGTTCTTATTAACTGGAAGCTTTGCGCGAAAAAGTCCACCGATACTCATAAATTGAACGGGAGAATTAGAGCAACCCTTGATGAAATTACGCTCGCAATGTCATCAAAACGGGTTTGTTAAAGAGAGCAGAGCTCACCTTACCACTTTCGGAAATTCTGTAAATCACGTAAGGTTTATAACTGTTCAGCATAAAAAAGCATAATAAAATTATATTTTAATCACCTTTGTATTCTATCGTATGTTGATTCCAAATGTGATTTGATTATTTAAAAAGTTAAAAAGGTTATAAAGCTGTTAAAAGCATCAGAAATAAACAAGACCTGACGTAACGGAAGTCTCCCACGTCGAAGTCGGGTGAGAGTGAAATGTACGCAGAAATATCAATACATCTCATAGCCAGGTGTACGGTTATTTCTGCGTGCATTCCATCTTTAGCTGACTTTGAAACGGGAAAATTCCCGGCGTCGTGGCACAGTTGCTGAGGCCCTTTCTCTTGCTCGTATATTTGAACAGTAGACACCCAGGATTCAGGTCTTTCCCTCTACTTTCCGGATTCAATGCCTTATTTGGGATCGGAAGTGGTCTATAACCGCCAAGATACTGACCACTTTCCCATTCAGCTATTATTTTCTGGGCCGCTGCCGACTAAAAAATTGCACTCGCTGTTAATTAGAGAGGGCGATAACTTTCTGCGTGTAGAATCTGCTAAAAAAATTGTAAATGTTAGATTTGTTTTCTTCGTGGAGAATGGAGGCAACTTTTCTTCCACACAGTGCGTTATCCTCACGTTCCCGTCCACGGCGGTTTCTCTATTCTTACAGGAAATTCTGTTAGGCCTTGCCTTGTAGACCGCACTGAGCCACGGTGTTTTTCGATCTGGACAAGTCATATGATACCTGATAGCGATACACTATCATGAAAACCTTTTGCAAAATTGGTACGAAGAAGTGCACCCAAATTTCTCTTAGATCATCGATTCTGCGTAGGGGTCAGGAGAGCCCTCTCCGGCCCAATAGAGTAGGAATGGGGCGTCCCGCAGCAAAGTTTTCTTTGTGCCATATTCTTTGCCTTGAACATTAAAGTAATTACCTCAGTGCTACGGGAGGATCTGCTCTCTACGCCATACTCACACGATTTTCGATCTCTTTTGATGCAGCCTGAACATGTTCTCGTTTAGCTCTACTTAAAAGACCTTCTGAACTTCTTTTGTGCTGCTAAAATGCCATCTCTAAAGCATTGACTCCAGCGAGCATTACACGCATCGCCCGCTATACCGAAGCGCACTCCGATAGGTAATTGTTCCGAAAGAAAAATCACCTGAAGTGTTGGAATAGCAATGCTTCATTGGTATTGTTTTCAACCAATACTCTACAAAGAAGTTAATATTTGAAACATCATGTTCTCTTGAACCCCCTAAGACAGTCTTTTTTCTGTGACGTTCACTACTTGGGCTGCTGATACGGCTACTGCTTTACATTTCCACATTTGTTCTTTCGAAGCATGACTAATGATGCGAGTATTACGCCACCAAAGGTGAAATTGATCAACCGCACTGCTGTCCGTATAGACGCCGCTTCATTACGAATATTCCTCTCTGAGAATCTACTCTTCATTCCATAGGGATTGCCAATTGCTTTAAGATGTAATCATTGCATTAGGTGCTTGTACGCTCAGACTCGCCGTCTCTTTCGGTGGCAAACTGCTCTCACTACATCCGTAGCCGATTTTTGACGCCACCATGAAATGCCAGTCATACCATAAGCCCTCAAGGTTTAGTGCTAGAAAACACCTTCGAGAGCTCGGTGTATCCATTGAGCTTGTGATGGCTCTGCTTCTACCCACAACGCCACCCTGGAGTGTGACATCTTTGAATATTTTTCTCAAAGCTTTTGCTCCCAAAACTTCAACACCCCCAGAAGTACTGCATTCGACCTATATGTAGCCCATTTCAAATCACACTGGATCCGTACCAGTGGACACGAATAGCTCCAACTCTCAGGTTTTCATGACAACTACTTCTGGGTGAATTCAATCTGGCTCTACCCTGGACTGCGTATCTCTTTACAGCCGAACTGATTGTTTGGGATACACAGCTCGGTACGTGAAATGACGCGTCGTGTCCGGTTCGGAGAGCTGAGTGTTATCATTTGTGACACAAAAAACGCCATGCTTGCTCTCGAGACATTGTAAACTCCACATTCCTGGTTTCTAGTATACGTGAGCCATGGTCGCTGCAAACGGTGCGGATGTCCAGATAATTTTCTCTTGGACTTCTGCACATGTGAGGATTGCGGGTATAAAGCGCGCAGATGAAGGTGTCATTTAGTCTGCGATGACCGGGTGACGAGACCAGCCTTTCGCTCTTCCTCTCATTGACTTTATGGCAGAAATCATGTCAGCCGTCACAGCTGCCTGGCAAGAAGATAGGAGGCGACCGAGGTGAACTCAAAGTTGCGTGAAATTGCGCTGTGACTGTTCACGTGTACCTACCCACAAATGTCGCAAAGGCTTCATATTGCTTTATGTGTCTTATATTTCGGCAGAGGCAGGGCACACCTCCATTTGATAGGGCACTTTCTTGCCAATTTCTGCAACGACTGCCTTGTCGACAGGAGTGCTTGGTACATTCATGTTGAATGATCTATGCTGTTTGAACTTTGTGCACGTTCCTATCCTGATAACAGGACAAACTATCTTGCCACTGTTTGTTACCTGTAATTGGGACGGGTTCGATCACACAGACTTGTGGATTACTGACTTCTTGGAGGAAGCTTTTGCCTCTTCCATTTTAGTTGAATTTTTTTGGTGTTAGTCGCATCTTCATATACCACCCTACACTAAGTTGTGGCGTGCTTTTTTCTCCTTGCTTCATTTCGTTTCTTGTTTTTTCATTTTTGTTTAATGTTTTTTTTCCTATCATTTTTCTGAAAATTAAATAGCCTAGATTTAGGCTGAATTTTTAATACGGCGAGTTATGCTCTTGAAGGCATTTGACTGATTGTCACTTACAAAAAAATCGCTGACAGAGTAGGTAGATCTTACACAAATACCACTCTCACATCGCTTATTTACTCGCATACCTTCAAAACGCAACACATATTATTGTTTTCTGTGTTCGTAGGTCTCTTGCCGATGAGTTGATTATCCACTTTACCTCGCTCAGGGTGGGTCTCCATTTCCATAGGGTTGTGAAGGTTCCGAGCTAATCACTTGGTCAGGGTTAGGGTATAAAAACTATTACCAGTCCCTAGTCTCATACACTTACCAATAATTTATATGCTGAACTTTATGTTAGTTTCATTTTCCGGTCCTGATGAGGGAGGGGTGCATCTATGTTAGTCAAGAGACGGAGGTCAATAACTACTTAATTGTATATATATATATATATATATATATATATGATAAAAATTAATGCAATATCGCAAGAAAAGATGAGGAATTAAACCACATTCTCCGAAGACAATTTAATTCAGAACAGTTTCGTGTATCTCACACCCTTTTTCAACTGACAGTGGATACAAAATATAAGAGAAGGGCTTACGATTCTTCTCTTAACATAGTTAGCCGATTTAAATACCATTTTACTTCCATTGAAATCGATCAAATGATTCAAGTCTCTAACATGGCAAAATATTTCACTGCTTTCGCTGCCCACTCGAATATCTCTTTTGTGTTCATACAATCTCTTGTCTAGATTTCTCCCCGTTTTCCCTATATAAACTTTATGGCAATCTTTGCATGGTATTGCATATACTCCTATTTTATGATGTTCTTTGGGTTTCCTGGCAATCATCAATTGGTTTAAGGAATTATTATATTTAAAGGCTAGATTAATACCCGCTTTTCCAAATATGTCCTTTAAACTATTTAATTTATTATTAAATGGCAATGTTATACATTTGTTGAAGTCATTAGTGTGGGAAGATGTATTACCATAGAATGTTTTCCTAGCTGCAAAATGGGCAGACAATATGAACCAATCGGGGTAATACAAATTAGAAAAAATGGTCCTGATAATGACAATTTCTTCATCTAAATAGGAAGGATGACATATTTTGTATGCTCTAAGGAAAAGGTTAGAAATTACCGATTTTTTAACAGTATTATCGTAAAACGAAAAATAATGTATATAGGCATTCAAGTGGGTTGGTTTCCTATAAACGTCAAGTTTTAATTCATGGTGATCTTTATTTATGAGGAAATCTAAATAGGGTAATCTATTATCATATTCCCATTCATATTTAAATTTGATGGAGACATGCAAATTATTCAAATTATTAAAAAAGGTATCAAAATCATGGCCATTAGGCCATACAGAAAATACATCGTCAATGTACCTTAACCATATGAAGTTAGGGGGAGAAATTGTGGGAAGGAGTTCAGTCTCAAAATATTCCATGAAGAGACATACCAATATCGGAGATAAACTATTTCCCATGCTAAGGCCAAATATTTGTCTATAAAACTCATTATTTACTCGAAACACATTGTCAGAGAGACATAATTCAACTAAATCGATAAATTTACTCGAAGAAATGGGAAGATCCAAATTAAGTCTAGGCATGATTTCCCGCAGCAGGCCCATGGTTTGGTCAACCGGAACTTTGGTAAACAAAGAGTTTACATCAAAGCTCACAAGTTTTCCATCCGGTAATTGCAAGTGGTTGAGGCGGTCAACGAAATCTTGAGTGTTCATAATGTGTGCAGATGAGATTCTTCCAACTGCTGGAGATAAATGCTTGGCGAGCCATTTGGAGAGCTTATATATATATATATATATATATATATATATATATATATATATATATATATATAAAATGAAAGAGGGGATTTTTTTCTACAATTTTAGCCACAATGTGTTGTAATGTGTAGGAAAGGCAACCTTGCTGTGATTGATATCTGTAGAATTGTATGACCGACGGCCTAAACAACTGCTTTTAACACTCCCTGCCCAAACTGCTGCAGGGGAATATGTAGCTCTATATCTCCTACTTAATTTCTGTTTTTTATCTTCAGCACTTTCTTTACAGATCTCTCTTTACAAATTTTAGGCGTAATACGTCATAGTCTATATTGCCCTTTAAATAGAAGTAAAAAACTTACCTCCAATTGTTTCATCAAACTGAATTATTAATATCTGTTTTTCGATTTTTTTCCATATCTCTAATTTATTAGCACCTCAGCTAAATCACTTGCAAATGCTGTGCGAAATAATCATTTATTTCATATACAAGGAAATCACCAATAAATTTTCATACTTGTTATAAGTTTAACCTAGCGTTAAACTTATAATTCTAATACTTTGGGATAAGATACTAAATAATAAGAATAAAAAGATGCAGAGATCTATTAAAATTTTGATTGAGATTTTGTAATCTAAGAATTTCACAAATTTAATCTTTTCTGATATTGCACAATAAGGGAGGCATCGAAGAAAGCATTGGAAAATATCTCAAATTCCATTGCTTTAAAAAAAGCAATGGAATTCAAATTAATCGCCCTGCACTAGTTTTAATCAGAGCTGAACCAGTTTTAATATATGATTATATTATGTTTCCCAGATGTAGCAAAGAAGAAGCAACACATTACACGCTCCTACACTCTTTTCTTAGCTTACTCCCTTTTGGAAACGAATTTTCCTTTATTTGTTATTATTTTTCAAGATTGGAACAGAATGTATGGCCCACAATATTTAATTTTTTTCCCGTTCTTTAACAATGAAACAATTATGTTTTTTTTCAAGACGTTTTATGCTCAAATAAAACATCACTCATTTAGAACAACTTTTAGAGTGCAAGATGATAAAAAATTTAATTGTGTAAGAAGATACATACTGTGTATTCTGTTCTATACAAAATAAATTTGAAAAAATAAAGATACGTGACTTTATTTAAACTTTGTTGTTGATAAATGGATGGGGGTATTAATAGAAAAGAAGTCATATTTATAAGTCAAATTATACCTTTGTTGGTAAAAGATGCGTATAAATATATAATTATAATATGACTGCACTGGTTATCATTTAAATTTCAAGTATACTTAATTACGAAAAGTGACCACTAAATGATTTAATGTTTGACACAGTTTTCTAAACTTAATCATATGGGAGTACAGGGCAAGCTTAAAGCGCTACCAAATATTAAGTCAGTGCAAGGATCTGGTATTTTATAACTATGGCGGACACATTTCACAACTTCCCTCATATAAATTTAAATCTTTTGCTCACAAAATAGCAAACACTAATTAAATGCGATTTTAGATTGTAATAATCATAAATGTACGATTGCATCCTTCTTGGAATTGGAATGCCATTTTTATGTAAAGGACAAGTGCCATTAGAACTTTGGCCAATTTCTTTTAGCAAACTCACTTATCTCCTTAAGTAATAGCGTACTGAGTAAATACTTAGATGAATTGAGGAGGTTCAAGAGTAATCTATTATTATATATTAAGAGAAATATGTTTTCTTACATCTGAAAAAAGTTTATTATATGTATATATATATATATATATATATATATATATATATATATATATATACAGATTTGGCCAAAATTATGAGGCAGGTATGAAAAAGTGAAGAGTATTTCATACTTGGCATAATACAGATAAACATTTTTGCGTATATTCTAGCAATAATTAATATTTGATATGTCCTCCTTTTGCTTATATGACCGCTTTTGGGCATAGGTAGTTGGCTCAACCTTTTGCCACTCTTTATAAATTTAAGCTGTTAATTCACTTTTTAAGGAACATTTGTGCACCCTCACTCTTAAGCCCAAGTGTGACCACAAATGTTCAATGGGGTTGAGGTCAGAAATTGAGGGGGCTATTCCATCAACGTCACCTCTCTCTTATCAAGCCAACCCTTTGAGCATTGGCTTGTGGAAGATTACACCATATTTTATGTGATCATTAAAATTTGTACCTAAGTTAGGTTGATAAACCTGGTCTAAAATGCTGGTGTAAGTGTTGTAATTCATTGTGCCCTCACAAGTGAACAACAAACCTGGACCTGTAAACGACATTCTGGCCTAAACCATTACACTGCCACCTCCAAATTAGATTGGTGAAACAAAACATTTCAGATCATAAGCTTCCCAACTCTTCGACGAACATAAACAGCACCAGGGCTTCCAAAGATCTGAGTAGAAATACAAATTTTGCTGATCAAAGTTGGTATCCAATAAATTTTTTGTATTTAATAAAAATATGTACAAGCCTAATAAATTGGTAGAAACTAATGTGAAGAATGTACCTCAAAGTTACTTTCATCACACCAAGACAATCGCTTTTTCTTGTTCACTTGAGACAGCCGCGGTTGCTTGCTAGCTTTACATTATTTGAGCCCAGCTTTTAATAACCTATTTCTCACTATGTGTCTTGTTATCTCTTTGTGTGTTACTGCCTAAAACTCACCAGCTAATCAGAAAAGGTTTTTTTTTTCTATCAGCCAGAGATGTCCTTTTCTGCAATTCCTCTTACCGCTGAGTTGTACACCTTTTTCGACTTATAATCACGGTTTTTGAAGAATCGGTCTCATTGTACCTTTAAATGAGTGTTTGGACACCGTTTCTCGGGCATTTTAACTTTCTTGCAATTTTGACTTAGGATTATCACTATCTGGAAAATTCAATAATTTGAGCTCTTTGAGGTTTATGAATCCGTTTCTTCGGAGACATTATTAACAAAAAATTACCACTTGTAAGTTAACAATAACACAATCACTGCCAATCATAGAGTGAATGGCAGAAGGTTGCCTCAACCACTTATGCACAATATGAAAAAGTGCATTAAAGCGGTTATAAAAGCAAACAAGGGATACATCAAATATTAATTATTGATAGAATATATGCAAAAACTGTTTATTTGTATTTTCAAGTATGAAATAAATGAGTTATAATCATATTCTTTACTTTTTTATACCTTCTCCATAATTTTGGCCAAGGATATATATATATCTATATATATACATATATATATATATATTTATATATATATATATATATATATATATATATATATATATATATATATATATATATATATATATATATATAAAAATGAATCAAAACCACAATCAGTATTCGGAACATGTATAATTTGGAACGTTTCGGACATTAGCTATGTTCATCTTAAACCTATAATGGAGCAAAACAATATGATTACCGAACAAGGAATGACAATAAATTTAAAGTATAGTAAATTTTAGAGAAAAAAATGCAAAAATTACAAAGAAAACACTGCAAGAATTCTAAAAAATACAAACTAAGAAAGAAATAAAATAAAAAGTAAATAAACACTTATTAACTTGAGAGAAGAACAGGAACCGAATGATTTAAAAGGTGGACCAATTAAACAGAGATAAACATCGTATGCCAGTAGTTTAAAATAACTGAAATCATGGGAAACCGACTAATAGAATAATTTAACTATCGAGCCATTGAGTAGATTGTTAATAAAGTTTAGGTAAAAACGAATTATAATTTAAACTAAAATTACGAATATTTGAATTAAGAAATTTGGAGTGTGTGAAAGTCTGACCTAAATTTAATTCTAGATTCAACATTTGGATAAATTGTAATTCCGAAATGTTGAGAAATACGGATTTATCTGCAAAATCCAAAACTCTGAAATTTGAGGGCAACAATGACAAGGTGCAAGAATCCAAATGATTTCTTATTGAAGAGAATTCCGGTTTAGCATTGTGTCTGTCTGTATAGTGAGAAAACCCCTATGCTTGCAGATCATCACATTCAATTGTAGCGTAGTTTTACCTACGTAGGGAGTTGGGAAATTCGCACATATAAATAGATAAACATGGGAGGACTTAAGTAGCAAGAGTAGTCTCTTCTTATGAGACAAGTAGTCCTTAAGAGAGAGAGAGAGAGAGAGAGAGAGAGAGAGAGAGAGAGAGAGAGAGAGAGAGAGAGAGAGAGTATTAATCGTGATACAGTAAAATTTGATTTGCAGATAAACTTTAAATACTAATTTTGGCAAATCTAAGCCTATGTATGGTATTTTGACATACATTTTTAGTGTTGGTACATAAAATTTAAAGAGAAGAATAACATGTATTTTAGCTAGGAAACATTTAATTAATTTTTCGAGTAATGATAATAAGAAAAAATTAAATTTAAAAAATTGTTTGAGATAAGACATATCTTTGTGAAAATAATTCCAATCAGAGCATATTCTAAGAGCACAGTTTATTCTACAGCTTAGAGATAATATTTTGAAGCAATTTGGTAAACATGGTAAATAATTAGTGCCAAGCAGTAACGAGGTGCGTTTGCTATATACTGAAGTCGAAATCTTTTTATCAGACCGGTAATCTTAATGTGTAGAAATGAAAAAGAGTCATTGTTTTCATGATCCAGTGAAAGTTTGATCTCCTAATGCTGGGAATTTATGTAGTTTTGAAACTGGGAGGAATGATTCTTATTTTTAAAGGAACAAAACAATCGTCGATATAACTTTTATAGAGTATAGGTTTCAACTGTTGTGCGCAATTAGACATCTAATCCTGTTCTTGTTTACACAGAAATGCATTTCCAAACGATGGAAGCAAAGGTGAACACATTGCCACTTCATACCTTTATCTATCAAGCCTAGAATTAGCAGGTGTATTCGGACCAACAACTGTGTAATTAGTGTTAAAAAGTGAATCACATATTATGTTACAAATTTCAGGAACAAGGATATTGGTAATTAATGATTCAACATCGAAGCCAATTTCTATATATATATATATATATATATATATATATATATATATATATATATATATATATATATATATATATTATATATATAAGTAACACCCAGAAAGAAAATGGAAAAACAATTTCGAGCACTTTCGACTTTATTCTAAAAGACCTCTTCATGGAGTAACGTAGGTCAGGACAGACAATGTCTTAAATAGTAAGGAGTGGGGGATAATACAGCTACTTGCATCAAAACCCTAACTAGGGGGTACAAATTCTTTAAACACTTTAATTTCCGATTTAATATAATTAGATATGATAGGATCTAGGCCAAACAATCCAGGGCTAATTTTAAAATTTGGGAAAGTATTAATAGAAATACACTTCAAAATATTTCTTGAAATGTACTCGTAGTTTGTACATTTAATAACCGGTTTAGCACTATTCCAACTAATAGTATGGTCCTGACTATAGATATGCAAAAATAATGCAAATTGTTGAAAAATTTACGAACATTAGTTTGGTGCTGTTTAACTCTAACATTCAATTCTTTACCTGTCTGTCTATAATAGCATTTTTCACAAATCTTCCATCGGATTTGCAGCTGCGTGGTGCTATCTATTGGCAGAAGCTTCATTTAGCCATTCAAAAGAACTCGTAAATGATTGAACCATGGAAACCATTAATGCAATAACCATTTATCATCTTATCACAAAACGCCTCAGGTTATTGGAGGGACTATCCTTCTTGTTCCGCTGGAAAGGAACTGCTTTTCATTTTCACCTGAATATGCATTATTCTTGTTTCGAACCTTCAATTCATTTTTGACATATACATGCCATAATCTAGAAAGAACACGTTTGTGACAGTCTGGGATTAAGGCTGAAGAAGATTTAACGAGAAAGATATGGAGAAGCCAAATAAATTTGAAGATTCTATAAAAAACGGAAATGTAACTGGTCGGAAGCAAATTTTAAGAACACTTAAATCTAAACGTGTTTAAATAACCTACTAGCCCTAACCTTCTATATTGTAGTTAAATTAGAATCTTCGTTGATATAGATATAAAAAACTTTTGTAAATAATAGATATGTGTATTGGAAAATTTGGTCTAAAATACAAAATAACTCACAAATTAGTGGTTTTCGCGCGAAGAAATAGCAACAGACAATTCACAAAGGCCTATTTAATAGATTGGAATATTAAAAAAAAGTTTGAATTGTTCTTCTGTAGAATTTCCCAAATTAGGCACGTGGGAGGAAAGCGTGCTTAATAGTGTGTAATATTTCTAGCAACCTAAATAAAATCTGTGATTCAGCGTGACATGGAATTGATAAAGTTATTGATTTGCAATTCGGCCAGATCAGCGAGATTCTCTTCCTGACATTGACATGCTGATGTAGATAGTCCCATAGATTATAATCAGGCAAAAAATAGTATCTTTGAACAGTATTTAAAAAAATCTTTGAATTGGAAAAATACTAGCTATTTATCTTGAGTAAATGGAAACAGTGAGTGAAAATATTTTCTATATAACATTCTTGAGTTAAACTGTTGGACAAGATTATAACGTCTCAACTACTACCTAGCTGATGTTACAGTTTCACTCTCAGGCTTAAATCTTGAGTGTTACTGTGCTGTCTCGGATTTAGTATATGAGTCTTGAATCTCTTCCTCAAAAGTCAAATAAAAAAGACACTGTTATTAAAGAAAATCATATTATTGAGTATAATATTTAGCAATTAAAGCTGTTAATTATTTATTTATGTGGTTCAGATCTAGTCATTTTGATTGCCAATTTAGATGTTTTTTGTTTATGAATGTTGATTATGCCATTCTGTTATGACTCGGTGAAAGCTGGAATTGCGATGCTAGAATATGGATTAAAATGTTATTTTTCTCTCTAAGACGAATGGCACACGGAATAACCCTGTGGTCTAGCAGCGCAATATAGAAATACTGGCCAAAGTTGTTTTTCATCTGAACAAAAAAACACATTTCTGCATAATTAAAAAAAAGGCTACAGTTCATTAGAGAACCTCCTCCAGATTAAACCGCACTCTACCCGGAGTCCCCCTTGAAGTTCTGATGAGGAGTACATGACCAAATAACACATTTCCATTCCCTTACAGTCCACTGGTTTTCTTCTCCTCCATTGAGGAGGGTAATTTTGTGTGCAGAAATTATCAACGGCCTCATGTGTTACACTCAGCTACATACATATCTTCATGCTATATAGTTTCTTGCTGAGTGATCTTTTAGTAATGAATTAGTAATTAAGTAATTATTAATTTAGTAATTAATTTACTTCTTGCAGTAATTCATGCCTTGAAGCCTAGCTATGTTTAACATTCCGGCGGTTTCAGGCCAGGAGCTCCGTCTTTCAAGCCCATTATGGTGGGCATTTCCTGAAGCCTGGATTTTTTCCATTGCGTATAGACTCGCATTACCGTATGCGTAGATACACATGCAAAGTCCGATACGTCCTTTACGGGATGGCCTTTGGAGTACCAAAATGCAATAACTTCTTTTAGCCGTCGGCATACATTAATAAAGTGAGATAAGAAGGGAGATATTACGTTGTCAAGAAATTAATGTCATTTTTAAGACTAAATATTCCTTTTAGATTTGTTAAAAGTTTTACAAGTTTGATGCAAGCTGTAGGAATGGAAAGACAGTTCGTAAGCTGTAGTAATGCCTAAGCCTTTTTGTAAGCTAGCAATTAATAGGCGTTCTTTCGAGTAAACAAATTGGTTTGGGGTCCTTCATGAACTGTCTGAAGGACAAATTATAATACGTTCGAATATTGATTCACTTCTATTGGCTCGAAATGTCAGTTGTGTGTCTTTCTGGAAAGAATTGTTAAAGAAGAGAAAATTTGATCCTTTACTGCAATCCTAAGGGCACAAACCAATGGGGAGTTGATCGCAAAGGAAACCTCTTTCTTACTCAGAGATGTGGCTTCCACCAGCAGATCATGATTCACATGTGATGTGATGTGAGAGGTGTTTTCGATAATGAGCTTTTTATTAATTAATATAGAAACAGTTACTGAAAATCTATAGGTTCAGAAATTGTAAATTTTAAATAAATACTTTTGATCAAAAATGCCCTTCAGTGGAAAATCGAAAAGGTGTCCTCTTCCCCTTCTATGATAATGAACGCTCACACGTGACAGGTTTGATACAAGAAACAAATAATACTCAGGGTGTGTAAATTCTTCCACATACTGTATACTCCTCTTACCCTCTCCCTGTCTGATTAGTTTTTATTTAGGTTATTATAACATGACCTTAGTGGCAATGATTAGCATGCTGGGACGGGTTGAAAAAGAGTCAAATCCTTAATTTCATCAAAACCGAATGAATTCTTCCAGATAGGAATTGACTGTTTTTAAGAGAAACCAAATTGTACGTTAATCCTATTGGTCCTTTCTGCTAACCCTCCATACAACCTATCTATTATAACTTACCCAACATCATTTATCCCCTTGCTCAGCTAATTGCAGTGGTGTACCCTGTGTAACGTGAAATACTTGTGACCTGGGGGAACTGCACATCCTTCCGACCTAAGTGGAAATAGGAAAGCCCGGTAACAGGGTGAAGTGATCTCTCTCCTGGTGCCTGGGAAAAGTTGTTGGTGCGCTTCCCCTTACCCCAGTCAGCGCTACTTTATCTTTATATGAATATTATTACTGTTATAATCAATATTGTTATTATCATTTTTATTTATTACTATTATTTGCTATCATATATTTCAATTATTGTTTGTTATTATTTATTATTATTTTTAATTAATATTACTGTTATGCCCCCAACCTTTTACATCTGCACTTTGCATCAGTATGACTTTTCCCATCTGGACAGAGTTAGGTCCACTAGCCATGGTGCCTTGGTCGATGCTTGCCATCCTGGTATCACGTAGCAACAGGGTAAGAAAATTATAGGTGATCAACTACCCTACTCGTTATTAGACCCATCTATGTGTAATTCTTTTATTACATACCGGTCTACCTCTTTCCTAACTAGCTTTTCTCTCCACAGAGGTACTGGCTGCCTGCCGCACTTTCGCTTATTGGAGTAGCAGTATATACAGTGAGGTCAATACCTGCTGCGAGAGCCGAAAGCCCTCAGGCTAATGAAGGTATTAGGCATGGGTATGGTTGGCTCGTCAAGTCTCTTCACCTTCTTCCAGTAGAGATATAAGGTGTCTATGCCGGTACCATACTCTATGGTTAAAGCTCGGAAAACAGTGTATAAATGGCAAGCCAGATATTCAAAGCCCATCTTACCAGGACCGAGTATGAGTAATGCCTCACATTCTGGAATTTTCTGATCCAATGGAGACTTTTCTCTTGACCTCAGAAGGCATTGAGAATTCATAGCAATTAATTTCCATGCATTTTTTCTTTTATAATAACTATGCATCAGATTAAAAGGAATAGAGGGAATGCGCATAGAGTTTCACCTTAATGCGCTGCCCTTTCCTCCCCCTGGAAACGTACAGGAATTCAGTTGAGTGCGTATTCTTTCAATAGAACCGCTGCGGGGTCCGGGCCAACAGGGAGCAGCTGTGGAAGCACTTCTTTCCCCGTTGTCCGTTAGTTATCTTTTTGCAGGAGACTATACTGGGCGCGTGCTCTCTGCCCACAATCATGGAGTATAATGGTATTGCGGCCCCAACACCACGGGAAAGAGGTCGTGCAGGAGGATGTGGGAATTAAAACAGGCATGATGTCTCCATTCTTCTTTTTACTATTCATAAATACCTTCTTTTAGGCAGTAGCAGTACAGGTGCATCCAGATAGGAGTTATACTGCATATTTTGCGTATATGCAAGCGTCGGCCAATTTCGATGCGGCGGCATTTCGTCGCGTCGTGGCGCGAATGCCAAGGCACTTTCTACTACTCGTGGATTTTAATGGTAGACACCCACTCTGGGGAGACTACTCGTTCAATTTTATTTGTCAGCTCGTTGTATCCCTGATCGATGAGCTGGATATACATAGGTGTTCCCACTGTGGATGAGTTTATGCATGACTGCCTGAGAACCGCTTCGTCTTCCTGCCTTGATATATTCACGTGCTCTCCAGATGCACAAGCACATTTTGTGGGGGAGGTTGACGATGATTTCCTTGGTAGTGATCACTTTCCCAGTCAAGTATAATTTTATGGACCATTGCCGCCTAAAAGAACACACATGGTGCTTTGAGCGGTCATAGTGCTCCTTATTTCATGAAATGACATTTCTCCGTCCAAGTCGAAGAGTTTAATTCGGTGGATGAGGCCGATGAGTTCTCCTTCAGCAACCTCACGGGCGAAGACATAACTACTAGTCGTAGAACGTGTAGCCGTTAGGCACGCTGACCGCTTCCATGTGTGTCAGCCGAGTGTAAGACGGCCCTTAAACCGAACCTTTATGATACATGCGCTATAATCTTTGACCGAGCGCCTTCACTGTCGGTGAATTTTGGGTAGCTAGAGCTATGTTACGGTATATTTCGAAGCACATACTACGTTCTCCCAGTGGGCATACGTGTCTTTGCTTAACTGGAAAGACCCTGTTGCAGAGGTGTGAAAGTGAATCAAGAGGATTGGTGGCAAGTTCTCCCAGGAACCCCCTCCCGTTCTCTAGGATATTGGAACCTCAATTTTCGGTCCCGCGTCCGTGCTTAGTCTTTTGAGACCGATTTCTTCGCATTCTCTAGTCTAGATGCTGGTTCGCTAGAATTAAATGCACGTCTTGATATCAAGCAATGACTCAGACTGTAATTAACCTTCAGATGCGGTGAATCTTTCAACTACAGGTTTACATTGAGTGAGTTGCGTTCCGCTCTGAGTTTGTGTGGGAACACCACCCTAAGGCCGGCTGATATCCCTCTCATGCCATGCTTCAACACATAAGTGCAACAGATTCTGGAATGAGCATATGATCCAAAACTCCTCGCGAATGGCTACTGTGCTCGCTTTTTTAATACGGGGTAAGATTATTCTACCCAGGGATGTTTTTTCCTAATCTCTCTAACCACCTGCGTTGGAAAGATGATGGAGAAATCGGTAGATGTTAGACAAGCATTTACTTGGAGAGCGGAAGCCGCTTTTTCTGCATATTGCTGCTTTACAATTTACATTGCACGTCGCTCTTATGCTCAGAATTAAAAATGTCGTCTGTGAGGCATTCCTTCGTGGAGATGATATCGAATGATTATCCGGTATCATGAAGACTCTTTACAAATGGGGGCGACAGACTCATCCCTGAATTTTTGCGAGATCATCGATTCAGCGTACGGGTGGCATAAGCTCTCTCCTGCGCAATTGAGCAAGAAAATGTCTTCGTTGTCATACCTACTGCATTAAACATCAACGATATCACATCAGTGCTGCAGGAGGATGTCCTTGCTACGCTCTACGTAGACAATATTTAGATCTCTTTTGGTAGAGCCCAAATGCCAACTCTGAAGATCCGACCTAAACAGACAGTGAACCATATCTCTCGATAAGTTGAAACGCAAAGATTTTGGTTTTCTTTGGCCAAGGCAAAGGTGCTGCACTTCTGCTGTCATCCACCTTTGCGCTCTAACCAAGATTGTTTCTATACGGGGTTCGCTTAATCTTGTTTTTGACCGATGCCGTTCGCTTGGAAGTGGTAGATTCGCACCATTTCCTTAATCTTGTTTTTCACCGATCTCTCACCTAGGAGGCTCATTTCCGCATACCTAGAGTCTCTTGTACGCGTGCCATGGACATTCTTCTTTCCGCCATATTCACCACTTTGCGTACTGATAAGACTGCTGTATTACTTTTCCACCGACCTCCCTTTATTCGTTCCAATCTTGAATACGCATGCGAGTTGTACGCATTAGCAGCCGAAAGAAGATTGAGAAAGTGGAGTGGATCTAGCATACCGATATCTGTCTGTCAGCCTGTGCCTTCTACACTTCCCACATTGAGAGCCAACTTGTCGATGCTATGTAGGGGCGACTGGCTCTGCAGCATTCACAGTGTATTATGCGCCTGTACGCGCGAGCCCAGTGGCCCCCTCATTACTCAACGGCTCTCCCTGCTTCCGCAGCCGAATTCAAGTGTGCTCATGCCAATCAGAAACTCAAGTCATACCTTCAGTTCTTTGTGTTTAAGGCTAGTAAACTCCTTAAGCGGTTCGGTGTAGCTCTCGAGGTGGTGGTGATTCTGGTTCTGCCCAGGACGTTACGCCTATGCTCACAAACCTTCTATAACACCAGAGAGTCTTGCGTTTTACCTTTTTGAAGCCTACTTCGCGTCAAGCTGGATCCTTGCTAATCTATATGTAAGGTTACAAGTCCCAAGAGGGGTCGGCTTCCACGCCCTATGCCCTTTGTTTAAAGGCTGTGAGGCACTCCCATGTGCAGCTTCTGTCTTCACGACACACTTTGTAGCAATTTACTACTTTGTATGGTAGATAATGCGTCATGCTCGTTTTTTTGTGGCTTTTCAGCAACTTACAAAGCGCCCTGAGTGCTGTCGAGGCATTAGAAGCTCCTCACATTAGTTTAAGGTATTCGTGACGTCACAGTTATTGCGACCCGGGTAGATTTCGAGATCATCATGAGCTGGCTTAGTGGATATGGGAGAAGTGCTAGGAGTGAGCGCGGCGATGAGGGGGTCAAAGAGTCAGGGAAGACTGACCACCCAGATCAGAGTTTTGTTCTTCCTCAGCCCAACTACATGGCTTGAATCAGGGTAGCTCTCTGGGGAGACTGGCAAAACGAATGAAAGACGGCCCAGGAGAACTTAAAGATGCGTGCCATTGCGCTATGAATATTTCCATGGACCTACCCATCAATGCAGCGACGGCCTCATGCCCTTTGTGTCTTCTAATATTTGAGCACACCCGCGGGGTACACCGCCATTTGATGTAACACTCCCCTGAACCATTCCTTGATCAATGCTGTGTTACCGGACTGTTCGGCACATTCTTTTGGAATATCCCAGTTTGAGTAAACATCATTCATGTTATCTATCCCGGTACCGCAAGGAGCGGCTTCTCTATCGTTTGTCTCTTGTACTAGGGAGAGTTCGTGCAGAGAGACTTGTGGAATATCGACTTTTTGAAGGAGAATGGCCTCCTCCTTCATTATATTTGAGTCTCATTGGTATTGGTCATATGTTCCTGCACCGTGGGGAGGGGGGCCTACTTCCTAACGCTGGAGTATACTTCCTTCTTATTCTTGCTCTACTGGGCAATCATCCGATGGGCTCTAAAAAATCTTGTTAACCTCTTCTCCCGTCAGCGTACAGTACGTACTTTGCTTATTAAATAAATATTTTGAATATTAAAAACAATTCTACTTTATTTTTTTATAAAAAAGATATTAGTTAGTTGACAATTAATTATAATCAGTATTTTAAAGAAAAATAATGAAGCAAGAACCATCGATGATCTCTACTAAGAAATTTTGTAAAAGCATTGCGTAAAGAAAGTGATGAAAGGTGTGACAGGTAAATAACCAATGTTAATTATGTGATGACTATTGATGAATTTATCCATGCAAATTTAATTATAAAGGCACCCCCTTTAACTTGAAGAGAATCGAAAACCTACCACTACCTATCCAACACACACCCCACCTTTTGTTTTTGTTTTCATTCGAATCTGGCGTTTCATGTCTACTCTTTTACTTTGGAATCTTGCGAGGAAAAAGATTAAATTTTGTGTTTTAGTAACGAAAAAATATTAATTTAAATCAATTTATTATATATGCTAAAATATATTTTAACACATAAAAGATGGACTTCACTTCGGTGAGAAGTGGTACAATGAATTAAAGCACTATTAATGCACTCAATTAATTAGCTTCATTTTAAGTAACACATAAAAGATAGACTTCACTTCGGTGAGAAGTGGTACAATGAATTAAATCACTATTAATACACTGAATTAATTAGCTTCATTTTAAGCACTGTAAAAATATGGTTTTGATAATATGAAAGTAAAAGAAGATGCTTTTCACCATATATTAAACCTTGTGAACGCGCTCTTTAAGTTCGATGAAGTTGGAATGAAAAGTTGCTGGTCAATTGAGATTTAGCTGTGTTGCGGCGTGGTATGTCGAGAAAGGAGCGATTAGCAGTCGTTCGTGACCATAGTTTCCAAATAGAGAGAAGAAGGCCGGAAGATATCCTCAGATGTATGAATTTTTACTTCTGAACTGCTTTGAAATGATTTGAATGAATATCTCAGCTCGAAACAAGAAAATTTTATTCCATCCCAAATTCTTTCGCAAAAATTTTACATTATGCAGAAAGGGAAATTAAATTTTGAGCCCCATTATCTGGCTAGGTGAAGATAAAGGTCGCTTCGCTCTCTACTATGCTGGAGAGACAGGCAGAAGATCAACCGGAAAGTTCCTTTGGTTGCTCGAAAGGGTTCGTGTTCGGGTAAGCTGAGCTGCACCATTCCCCACAATTTGATTAAGAAGTAGGCAGGTTAAATGTACTCCTATGACAATTTTTCGCCTTGAAATTTTCAAATAAGTTCTGGTTGGACGCTCCTGCTTCTTGGAGTTCCAAATATGCCCGTTCGCCACTCACATTAAGAATGATATGATCTCATTGCTACATTTTTTTCATAATTGTTGATTTTCTTAGTCTACCTGTTCTCGCCTCAAATAGTTAAGCCATTTTCATATGGCGCCTTATGCGCGCACATGATGTTTTGGTGTGTGTATTTGTGTTTCACTATCAAAAGAAATAATTTAAGGCTTAGTTTTTAAGACTATTCCTCGCCTCCTTCTATCTCAATTTCTTTTGTTTGTTCGACATAACATTGTATGAGCATCGTGTGGGGGAGCATGCTTTTTCGAACTTACCATCTTATACCTTGCTGCGCCTTTTCTTAGAGTGTTATACGAGGGGCAGACAATAAGTTTTGCAATTCGGATATAAGGAAACGAGATATGAGGAAAAATGTTTTATTATTTTTTAATATAACTACCCTCGACTTCAATGCACTTGCACCAGTTGTCCCTGAGGCTTTGAATTCCCGACAACCAGAAATCTCCCGACTGCTGTTGAATCCACTCCTGGACGGCGAGCTGGACATCTTCCTCGTCCCCAAACTGGCGTCCACGCAGTGCAGCCTTGAGCTGGCGAAATAAAAATTAGTCGCTAAGGGCCAGATCTGGACTGTAGGGGGGATGGTTGAGCTCCTTGAATCCGCACTTGCGCAGGGCAGCTTGTGAAACTCTTGCCTTGTGGACTTTGACGACGTTGAAGTCGATCATGAGGCGTGAGGTTTCTATGGACCCGACGGGCAGAGACCTTGGTCATGGCCAAATTGTCGTGGATGATGTTGATAACACTTTCATGTGATATTCCAAGTTCTCGCTCGATTTCTTCGACTTTCACCCATATATTTTCGAGGATCATCCTCTCCACAAGGGCCACATGTCCTCGTTGGTCACGTCTGACGGGCGTCCTGCACGGGGGTCATATTCAAGGGACTCACGACCATAGCGGAATTCCCTATTACAGCGAGCAATGGTTGCATAGGAAGGGGCAGGGTGGGTGTACACTTCAACCATGCGTTCATTGGTCTCTTTTGCATTCTTGCCTTCTTTGGTCAAAAATCTGATCACTGCGCGCGGCTCAACCTTCTCCATTATTGAAAAATTTGTGACTGATGATCTGTGATCAGCTACTGCTTCTTAAATAGACGAGGCAGGAGCGTGCGGCTGCAGGTCCTGACTTGTCATAAGTTGTCCTAACGCCCCCACAAACAGCCATCCCCCTTCCTCTGTTTTGCCCAACTGATTCGCAAAACATATTGACCGCCCTTCGTATATTGACTGTTTTCTTTACTTTTAAGTGAGTGTATGTGTGTCTATGTTCAAACTTGGTCTGGCATTATCACTTATAATTTTACCTCTCGAAGGATGAATATGAAGATAAACCTGGTATGTTGCCAGGCTATAAGTTATCCAATTGACAAGTTTCCGATCATTAATTGACATTCTCCATCCCATTCATTAATTGACATTCTCCATCCCATTCAGTGTGAAGTTGATTGAAGCTTTGCAGAGGTGTTTTACACCTTGATATGGTCATTTCTGCAGTTATTAGCTACGGATGTAAATTTAGTTGGTTAACTTTTGATGTCGCACTTACGATCAGTTCACGATTTAGCAGTCAAAATGCGTCATTACGGCGATATCACGACGTCCGTTGGCGCTAGGGCAGAAGCTTTGATTACCGCTCCAACTTAATTTTCCGTTGATAGGAAAACTTCCACGAATAGTGATAGTTTTTTCCTTCCCAAGAGAGACTTGAATTGGATTTTGATGGTTTTATTTCCCAAAGTCTCGCAGTAATTATATCTAGATAACGAGATTTGAGATAGTTGCACTTTTCAGTTCAAAATTTTAATTTGTTTAGTTGGCGATTGGTTTTCATTTGGTATTTTCCCTGTTCTGGTTGTATCTCAGAGGTTTGTTTGTGTTGGGTCCCTTAAGGGGGCTCAATATAATATCTTTTAACTTTTTTTTTGCTTTTCTTAGCCTGTTCCTTCAGGAGTATAGTATGCCTTAGAACGACATTTGTTCATGTGATTTCTATTGGTGCATTTGTCATCCATATCTTTTAAAATTCGTTTGGTAATTTTGCGTCTGTCTCTGCCTTTCGTCAATAGCTGGTTAGTATAAACTTCAGCTCTTCACAATTATAAACTTCGTTACATAAATCATAAAGTTAAGCTTTATTTCTCTTCTTTTTGGTTTCTTTAACTATCCTTATTTATCCCAATTTCCGTTTATCAGCTTGATCGCAGTTTATCCCCAAGCTACTTGATACCTGATAAAGTATTGTCATGGTTATTGGTAGTGATCGCAGTATGCTTTGATATTTGGATATTCTTGGATTTTTATTTGGATTTGAGCTAGAGTTAATATAAGAATTCACTCGTTTATATTGTATTATTGGGTACATTTCGTAGATGTGTAAAACAGTGGGAGAGTGGGTGATTTCTCCAATCTTTTCTGAGCTGCTTAAGGTCCTCTTTTTTCCACGAAACTACACTTATTCTCGTTCTACCACGCCAAATTAACATTTTACATACACCTCATTCCTCACAGAAACAAAAGTTCAAAATATTGAAAAAAGCTTAACGCCCTCTTTCGCCAGCTGTTGGGTCTAGCCAGGCCCGGAATAGATAGTAGGAGATTTTAAAGTGGTGCAAAAAACGACCCTAGAGAGAGAACAGCAGAATCACTATACCCCATGATGGTATAGTGAAGGATCTGAAGTTCCAAAAATGTTGGAATAGCTTTAGGATGTTATCCTTAAATCTTGTTCTTAAGTGGTAATCAACTATTGTTCTTTTGTGTAAGACCTACGTCTTGTGCTCTTCCGTTTTTCTCAAGTACTCCGGTTTGTTTTACTCCTCAAATCATGTACACTCTTATTTGCTCATATTTGCATATCTTTAAAGCTCAACTCGTTGGTGCCGGGCGGAACTCTTAGTTCTGGTATTATTTCGGGCTCGCTCGGATATTTGAGTCTCTATTTTATAAGGAATTAGGAGTGAGCTTTCATGTACAAAGATTCCAGAGTTAATGACATCCAATGATGGATCCTTTTTTCTAATCCTCTGACAAAGTATTTTCTCTCACACCTGTGCTGTAAGAGAAATTACTATCCCTTTTTTATTTTCAAATACCTAGACTAGTCTCCTTTTGACACGTCCCCTCCAATACTCTACCGTCATTCCATCCATATTATCGTTCATCACACCTTCCTCCTCTCTTTATCGCCTCCTTGTTATCTGGTCTAATAACACTGAATTTCAAAGACGCCATTGTTTGTGTAATTCTTTGTAAAGAAAGCCAACTAAGACTAGAACAGACGGCAAACTACCTCACAATTTCTTTAATTTTGTTCCTTTCTAAAATCTCTGAAAGGGGGATTATTAATTAGATGTTCTCCTCAACAATTGATGAGATCCTTCAAGCCTGGTTTCAAGGCTTAACACAGCACAGAATCCTCTCTTCTAGATGTTAATCACAGCCGCTAGCTGATGCCTAGCTCTTCGCACAATTTCGCGTTCATCACACCTTCCTCCTCTCTTTATCGCCTCCTTGTTATCTGGTCTAATAACACCGAATTTCAAAGACGCC
Organism: Ceratothoa steindachneri; assembly: GCA_963969495.1. Taxonomy (NCBI): domain Eukaryota; kingdom Metazoa; phylum Arthropoda; class Malacostraca; order Isopoda; family Cymothoidae; genus Ceratothoa; species Ceratothoa steindachneri. The sequence goes on along the minus strand of OZ018323.1, from coordinate 40,402,510 downwards.
ATTGTTTGTGTAATTCTTTGTAAAGAAAGCCAACTAAGACTAGAACAGCCTGGCAAACTACCTCACAATTTCTTTAATTTTGTTCCTTTCTAAAATCTCTGAAAGGGGGATTATTAATCAGATGTTCTCCTCAACAATTGATGAGATCCTTCAAGCCTGGTTTCAAGGCTTAACACAGCACAGAATCCTCTCTTCTAGATGTTAATCACAGCCGCTAGCTGATGCCTAGCTCTTCGCACAATTTCGATAAGGCTGTTCTCATTATCATTCTTCATCGGTTTCACGAACTTATGGAAACTTTTGCAACCGCTATTGTCTGATTCCGTAGTGGCAATAGTCTCCTAATAAATCTATTCGTATCGGAAGTGATATACCTAGGCAAGTGAAGGTGCATTTTGGTGAAGCACAAGCTCGGTTCTGGCTTGGCTGTTGTTAAGTATGTGAGCTACAAATATTATTCATCTATGCTAATGCTTTGCATGTCTTCATTCTCATTCTCAAGCCTCGCTTATTCGAAGTAATATATTATGTACCCGCGTACATTATTTCTGAATGTCTCTTGGACAACCTTCTATAACACAATCATTGCACGACTCAGACTATGCTATCCTATTTACTTAAATACTCTTCCACGCTATAATTATCCGATGTATTCCTTTTTTATTATATAAAAACAAGAATTGCTAAACATATCCTCAACCTATCTAAACTGATGCCTACCTTTATACTATTAAGTTTGCATCCCATTCTATCCCCATACCTCTCTTATCTATCCTAGTTTAAAAGGCAATCAATATTTTGTAATATATAGGCAAATGTGTGTGTTAGAAAGAAACTAATCCAACTTAGAAATAGATTTTTAAAGTTTAAATCCGCACGAGTTTCAATCATTCTCTGGACCAGCGCAGATTTGGGTTACTGCTAAGCCAATAAGCACCATCCCTTTATTGCATACATGAAGTTTAGCTACATTAGGTCTCGTTTAGATGACACATTAATCTCAATATTCTGTCTGAGGTGAGTGTTAAGGAAGCTTTATTCGATATTTTAACTTGTAAACAAAATAAATACGATCAATATAAGAGGCTGGATGAGCCAGATATCGTGATGGATCTTTGGGTGGTCAACACAATAAAGCGTTACATTTACGGCTTGTGCTGTCATACGCGAGCAATATGTCGTTTATAAGTCTTTTATGGCAAGATATTTCGTATTAATACCTACTTAAAAGACACTGAGAACTCATTTATCGCCCATGAAAATCCTTGGAATGCAATTGCATATTCTTTTAACGACCTGTTTCAAAAGAGCATCTGGCAATGTGAACGATGAGATGTGATGATTTCCTTAATAAATTTATAATAAATACATAAAATGGGAGAGATTTGATTAGTTCTAGGTTCATTTATGTTTTCATCGTATTGGTTTAAGCACAGAGTGAGAGTGAGAAACTAAAATTTATCGAGGAATCTGAGGTGACTGATTCCATCATGCTAAGTTCGGATATATTAAAATAAAATGGAGGTTAGTCTTAAGTTATGTAAGTTAAGGATCGGTTAGGTTAATTTAGGTCGGGTTAATTCAGTTAGCTCTATTATTTTATGTTAAGGAAAGCCAGGCTATGTTAGGGTGAGGTGCGCTTAGGTTAGGATATGTTTAATTGGTTAGATCAGGCAAGGCTAGTTTCAGTTTAGTTTATTTAGGTTAGCTTTGTTTTGTTTCGGTTAGTATATATTAGTTTATCTTTGGTTTAAGTTACGTTTGGTTACGTTAAGTTAGCTGCTGTTCATATTATGTTAAGTTTGGTTAGGGTAGCATTGATTCTTGTTACGTTATATTTGTTTGTTATGTTATGATGACTTCAGTTCGGTTACGCTATTTAGATTAGCTTCGGTTCGGTTAGGGTAAGTAAAGTTAGGTTAATTTTGGTTAGGTTGGTATCGGTTAAGGTTATTTTAAGTTAGCTATGGTATATTCGATTATGTTACCTTCAGTATAGTTTAGCGTAATTTTAATTATGTTGAATTTTAATTGGACTAGTGTATCATGATTAAAGAAGTTTAAGTAAGACTTAAAGAAAACTGTCTACCCAAAGAGAGTTTCAGTCATAAATTTTAACGATCAACATAATTTGCATTGAAGTTTGATAGAACTCGTTAAGAATCTAAAGCTGCCAGCGGGATTAAATCGGCTCTTTAAACGATCTGTTGCCCTAGCATATGTCGTTTATAATGTAGCACTGTGTTTTTCGAATTTTTGGACTAGCACAAAAATAATTTGAATGTAGTTTTTATTTGTATTATAAAGAATAATAATGAAAATGTTAAACAATCTTCTATTTGTTATCTTCCCTCACTAAGTTTTTTAATGCGATGGTTGAATTTGTGCTTATTGACTAGGGGGCTTACTCTAGGTTCCATGCTGCTCTTAAGTAATCTCAGATCTCCTCATTTTCTAATTTGTAGGCGGGTTGTTTCTTTAGTAAGAAGCTGAGTAATTACACTAAAATCACGTTCACTCATATAGAAAGTTGGAAAAGCAATGACAAAATGTTTGATAGCGTCCCTCAGCTTTGGATACATTTTAGAAATTTTCCTTTGCAGGAAAACTTCCTAGTATGATTGTTTGAAGTGGGGCATTAAAGGAAGTAACTTCTCTTGCATTGCAGAGACG